>JAUNZO010000366.1:0-115280 GCA_031894775.1 Chloris gayana
GAGACATTTCATCTGTGTCCCATTCTCTTGATTTAGCTGATTGAATCGCTGTCTTTGCTTCAAATGCAGCCAGAGGGTCAAACTTGGATTTGAACATGTTGGATCCATATTCATTAATCACTACGAGAATGATCCACATTATATTGCATATGCCACAACTTCCTGTCATTGTCGGTAAACTCTTGTATCTCGTCCATAGGACCTAGGTTCAGCTTGTCACTCCGACGCTGGATTAGGTC
Source organism: Chloris gayana (assembly GCA_031894775.1). NCBI lineage: Eukaryota > Viridiplantae > Streptophyta > Magnoliopsida > Poales > Poaceae > Chloris > Chloris gayana. The sequence continues at coordinate 240 of JAUNZO010000366.1, forward strand.
TCCCATTTTAAGTCCCTCATCCTCACTTGTCATCATTCATTATCTCGTGAGTCTGGTAGTTTATCTTTTCCTGGTTTCTCAAGACTCGGGCCACCTTATGGACTTGATGTTTGTACACTTTCCGTGCATCAGCCACAAATTTTGCAGGTGCTGATTGTTGCCTTACTCCATTGGGGCTTTCTCCTTGCTGAGTGGACTCTTTTCTGTTATCCATCTTGGGTTTTTTGGGTTGTTTGTCTTCCTCATCTCTTGGTTTATCATCTCGGATCCATAGGTTTCCAGCTGCATTTGTTGTACCAACTTGTATAACTTCTCTTTGGAATTCAAAGTCGTACAAAAACTCTCCCAGTAATCCCTCAACAACTGCTGGGACCTTGCTCGCACTTCTGCGTTGGATGAGAACCCTCACATAATCCAAAATAACAAAGGGCATTTTTTCCAAATAAGTTTTTCTTTTTCCAACTATAATTCATATATTCATATTCTATTAGAGGTGATGCCTACAACAAATTACCACAAAGCTAGAATGTCCAATAGCAAAGACGAGAAAAGAGTAGTGTCCATTAGCAAATACGAGGTTTCTACGGTGTCCACCAGCAAATTTCACCAATCTAGAATTATAAGGTAGTTCTGGATAATGGCCGGAGGAGATGAAGAAGAAGATTGGGCAGTATATGAGTAAATGTGGTTGATAGAGAAGTTAATTGAATGCAAGCGTCCTGTGGCCACTAGGGTACCGAGAGATGTACTAAACATTTGCACACTGGTACACGGTTAGGCCGGTCTCGGTGTGAGTTTCATTAGCATTAAATAAGGTGCCACATAAGCAAAAGAGGTGATGTGGCATAATAATTAATATGAAGCGAGCAAATGGGTTTCATAGGGATGAAACTCATCTAGCACTGTTTCATAGGTATGAAACTCCATTGAAATTCCCATTAAGAACATAGAGTTTCATCCCAACATGTTTTGACCAATCTCAATGCAACAAAGAGATATTAAATTAATGTTATAACTTGCCTATGAAACCGTGGGATGAAACTATGCATTGAGAGAGACCGTTTCATACATCAAACTAAATCTTCAAATCTGATGTGGCATTCTTGGAAACGAGTGAGATGAAACTTTGCATTGAGACTAGCCTTATAATTCAACCGAGAGTTGGAGATAAAATATAAATAATTGCGCTCACAAAAATTTCTCAATTTCACGTTGTTGGAAGATGCATTATCCAGACCGGAACGGAATCAAGCTTGCTCATGTACTCACCGAACTCCAATTACTCCGATCGTCCACTAGGCAGGTACTAGAGTTTGTGCAAATCATTAATGCCTCAAGCATTCAACCCGCCTGACCCGGCTAGGAAAGGTTCACGGTATCACATACATACCCCCATCGACAAATCAAGTAATTCAGGTAGTACGGTGGAAGTATACCCATATATCCCCAAACATCCGGACTAGATTCAATGGTCTGGAGCCGGAAATGCAACTGCGACAAAACGAAAACAATACGGTATCTTTTTCTGTCGGTCGCGCAAGCAATGCAGGCAGGTGATGGATTGAAATCCCGGACTGTAGCGGGAAAAAATCCCGGCGAAACCGGTCCGGAATCCCGGTCATTCCGGGCGGAATCCCGGATTGCTACAGTATCCAGGTCCGGTTTCACCCGGAATCTCGGAATCCTGGCCGTCCCGGTCCGGATCGGGATATCCGGAATCCGTGGAATCCGGCCGGATTCCGACCGGGATTTCAATCACAAGATGTTGTAGATAGGGTTAACAGGCCCTGGAAAATCGGGCTCATGAAACAATTCACTAGAGCGCAGTAGCCTGCAAGGCAATGGAAAAAAAAACTGAATTACTTGGCGCCGTCTCGCGCGTTTGTTTGGTCGTGTATGTTAATAATGAATGTTTTTACTTTTATCATGCTTTTGTTTTCCTGAGACAGCTTGTTAGGCCAAAAGAAAAAACCATTTTCGACAACAGTATCAACAATTCGACACAGTCAATCATTGTTTAATTCTAATTGGGGCTAAAAGAGAAAAGTGACCCCGAGCAAGAATAGGTGCTATGCCAACGCATTGGACGGCACAGGAGCAAGTAGAAGACTTTGGAATTAGATGCACTGCGGCATGATTGCCCTATAAGCAACCAAAAGTGAAAATGAAATGTAGGAGCGAATATATATAACAGGTGCCGGAGGTGATTTTATTCGTCATTAATTTATTACGTGGCCAGAACTACTCTTTGGCGAAAATAAATTAGTACTATATTCATGCTTAAGAAGCTTTGCAAAGTTTACCTATGCTACCACCTGTCTCGTGCCTCTTTATGCCGCATAATTTTAAAACTAAATCTCCCACAAAGCAACATGGTGACATTCTGCGTGTTCTTACCCTGGTCGGCATATATATCATCATGTTCTAAGGAGTTGTCTTATCCATGACAAAAATTAGCACATGAAGTGACTTTTCATTTGGGATTGATCGCACTGAATAATTCTTTTAGATGATCACAAACTGATTTAGGTATCATATCTGAAAGGCGATATTGTATCCAAGAAATATATTAACCCATTATTATTGGCATTGTGTAGGTCCACAAAAGTTGATCTTGTTGTCCCTTCAACGCACAAGAATTTGTCCAAAACCAGAAATCCAGTTATCTTTCCAATTGAAAATAATTAAGGAACATGGGAAATCAAGTATGCACTCTTGCCATTAGAAATAAATGAACTCCGCATCCTTGAGCTTGCATGGATATTGAAACTTGAATAGTCTCCCAATAAATTGCCGTTCTAAAGTCTAATGTTGAGCTACTATGCATTGATCAATTGCACATGTGGAGGGTTGCTCAACCCTCATATATGGAATCAGATTCGGCTACAATTTATTTAACAAAGAATTCCCACTAAGATTTGAGTTTGATATACTTGGCTCTAAATACCATATGAATCGTTATGTATGAACACTAGAGGAGGCATAGGAGCACGTCAAACGCGAGGTGCACCAATGCGAGAGACACTAGGGAGGGGCCGGTAGAAGTATGAGTAGGGTTTAGACAACGTGTGTGGCCACGTCCATGCCCTAACGGCAAGTTTGTTGCTCAAATTGTGCATGGGTAGGAGAGGAAAGAGTACCGCTATAGGTCCAACCCGATTGTTCTACTCATGTACAACTCAAGCTATTATAGAGACTATATATCATCATTTGAAAATTTAAAACACTTGATTACTATATATTCATCCAGTTGGAACAGAGTTGGACATTCGGGTTGACTCTACAGCAATTCCTGAGAGGAAATGTAACTAGCCAGGAAATTCAGTGAAATCCACCTGTTGTGTGAGGAGCCCTCAATTTTGGTATGAAGCTGCCAGATGGCCGATGTACGTTTTTGGGAAAGGAACGGGAAGACTGCTAGAGCTTGTTATAATTTTGTGGATAAATAGTGGTGGTATTTGGAGACTGCTGGAGTTGTTGTTTATGCTCATTTATTTTCCGGTATCATGAAGGCTGCTAGAGCTGCTGTTGTTGTAGTAATTTATTTTGCTGATATCGTAAGGATTGCATGTGCTGCCACGGATGATACGGGGGGACTAAAATAAAAGAATATATTTCGACAGAAATAAGACAGTTGCCGATTTGAGAAGATGTGGTATCTTATTTCCACGGCCAATGTTTGGTTTGATAACATTTTCGTGGTAGCATAAACGAAAAGCGTTACAGGTTTGACTTCTCGCGGGTGAACGGTGATGCTCATTTTTGGCAACGCGCGTAAGTAGGAGCCTAGTTGGCAAAGCAATAATTGTGCGCAATAAGGATGGTTTCACATGTTTGGGTTCATAAATAGGAGCAGGTGTCAAATCAAATCCCCCCAGGTTCGTTCAGCAAGCCATGACTTGTCAGTCTTGAGCTTGGACCCAAGAATTTCCCCCACATTTCCTAGATTTGCTACAAAGCAGCCGGGCCCGACCTGTCCCACGACATGGCCCGCCTTGCCGGGGATCTGGAGCTGCGCGGCGCCGGCGACACGGAGCTGCCGAAGCCGCTGGTGGACGACGACGGGCGGCCGCTGCGCACGGGCACGCTGTGGACGGCGAGCGCGCACATCATCACGGCGGTGATCGGCTCCGGCGTGCTGTCGCTGGCGTGGGGCGTGGCGCAGCTGGGCTGGGTGGCCGGGCCCGCCGTGATGGTGCTCTTCGCCGCCGTGATCTGTTACACCTCCTCGCTCCTCGCCGAGTGCTACCGCTCCGGCGACCCCGTGTTCGGCCAGCGCAACCGCACGTACATCGACGCCGTGCGCGCCACGCTCGGCAGCTCCAAGGAGAGGCTGTGCAGCGCCATGCAGCTGTCCAACCTCTTCGGCATCGGCATCGGGGTCACCATCGCCGCCTCCGTTAGCATGCAGTAATTTTTTTATTTTTTATTTTTACCCAAACCATGCTACTGCATCATCCACAGCAACATATATATATACGGGTGTTCTATTATAGAGAAAAAAAGCAACATATATGTGGGCAGATTAATAGTATGATGATGAACGCAGGGCGGTGAAGAGGTCCGGCTGCTTCCACTGGAGAGGACACAAGGACCCCTGCCACGCCTCCACCAGCCCCTACATCGCCATATACGGGGTCATGCAGATCGTCTTCTCGCAGATCCCCGACCTGGACAAGGTGTGGTGGCTCTCCACCGTCGCCTCCATCATGTCCTTCTCCTACTCCACCGTCGGCATCTCCCTTGGCATTGCGCAGATCGTTGGTACGGCCAGACCAGACCAGACCAGACCGGTGGAATGTGTATGTTAATTAATTTTTTTTCTTGCTTCTGAGTTCTGACTTGTGTGGGAAAATCGCAGTGAACGGGGGATTAAAGGGCAGCGTCAGCGGGGTCATTAGTGCCGGCGCCGGCGTCACCGTGATGCAGAAGGTGTGGCGCAGTCTCCAGGCCTTCGGCAACATCGCTTTCGCATATGGTTTCTCCATCATCCTGCTTGAGATCCAGGCAAGTCAACGAGTCTTAATTTGCTACATTCACTACGGGAGAATCCCTGTTTGCCGAGTGCCTCGTGCACTCGGCAAAGCCTTGTTTGCACTCGGCAAAGGCTTTGCCGAGTGTAGCACTCGACAAACATGGCTCGGCATATCTCTTATCGGCAAACGTTGTTTGCCGAGTGCAATCTCACGGACACTCGGCAAACTATTTGCCGAGCACCCAATCCAGCACTCGGCACATATTTTGGAATAAAATAAAAAAAAAACCAGTGGACGCCGTGCACCACTCGCCGGCCAGGCCGTCGCCTGAAGCCACCACGCGCTGGCCAAGCCCGCCGCCACTGCCCTCACCGAAGCCGCCACCGCTTGCATCCGCCACCGGCCCGCCATCGCGCCCGCCGCCGCTGGCCCGCCATCGAGCCCGCCGCCGCTCGCTCGGATCCACCATCGGGCCGCCGCCGCTCGCCTGGATCCACCACCGGCCCGCTGCCGCTCGCCTAGATCCACCACCGGGCCGCGCCTCCTCTCGCGCCGCATCCGCCACCGCACCACGCCACCGCCGCCGCCACCGCACTCGCATCCACCACCACGCCGCGTCGCCTCCACCGCCACGACGCTCGGATCCGCCGAGCGCACCTGCATCCACCATCGTGCCGCGCCGCCTCCACCGCCACCGCGTCGTGCCGCTTCTGCCTCACCGGCCGCCTCCGCCTCCCAATGGCCGCCGCCGCACTCGCCCGCCACATCGCTCCCCACCTTAGAAGGTGAGGGGCGAGCGAGGGGGAAGGAGAGGGGAGGCCGGGGCAGGGCTGTCGTCGGGAGCGCGCCGGGAAGGGACGGGCCCGTAGAGGAGGGGCTGCGAGCGGGGCGCGCTGCGGGGAGGGACCGGCGGCGGACGGCCTACCGTCGCGGGCGTGCTCGGGACTCGGAGAGAGAGAGAGAGAGATAGAGGGGCGAGAGATGAGGAGGATAAGGAAGGGGGAGATGAGAGGGCACCGCTATCCGGATGGTTCTTTGTGGACCAATCACACGCAAATAATGCGAATACGCGGATCGATGACATGGCCATTGTGCCGAGTGCCTGCCTTATGGCACTCGGCAAAGGTTTGTTTGCCGAGTGTCCGCCTCATGACACTCGGTAAATATTAAAACTGGAGTCCAAAAAAATAATAAAATTAGCAAATGAATTCTAAAAATAAATAAATTTTGAAATGATACTATTTATATGATCTATTACCTATACATAATAATCTAAAATTAAAATAAAATTAGTCTATCAATTTGACTCTAAATTTTAACCGAGACATTATCAACTCTAAGGTTCTTCTTCGGTAGTTCTCTATTTTGTACGTAATGTATGTGATAACTTTTGCGAAACCTTCTCTACTTTTTATTGTAGCTTCCACGTGTGATAACATCACATCATAACAAATCTCATGATTTTTCGACTTTATATGATTTTTTTAGAATTTAAAAATCATTCACACACACATTATCGGTCATATTTCTTACAAAAGATATGATAAATTTCTTTTTTTTCATGTGTAAGGTCCTAAATTGGTCTAAATAACCTGAATATAAATTTTATACTCATTTTATTTTATTATTTGAATCACTTGTAGTTTAAGTTTGACTTGATCAAAATAATTGCTTGAAATGTAATTAATTAACTAAATATAGCAAATGAATATAAAAAAACTTCAAATTTTAACATGGAGTTACATATGTTGTATGTGATGAGTAGAAAAGGTTTTGAGAGGAGAAAAGAAAAAAAAATTACTTCTCTTCCGAGTGTAAAAAAATACACTCAGCAAACTCGTTTATTTGCCGAGTGTCATGAAAATACACTCGGCAAAGAACCCTTTGCCGAGTGTATCTGTTTGACACTCGGCAAACAAGAGAGTTTGCCGAGTGTATCTGTTCGACACTCGGCAAACAAGAGAGTTTGCCGAGTGTATTTGTTTGCCGAGTGTTTTTTAGTTTACACTCGGCATAGACCTTGTTTGCCGAGTGCCCGACTAATTGCACTCGGCAAAGTTTAGGACACTCGGCAAACAACGATTTTCCCGTAGTGATTGAATCTGCTAGCCACCAGCCCTTGCTGACCACACGCCCTGCCGAGTGCCCGGGTTGGCACTAGCTAGAGCCGTCCCTTTCAGCACCGCATTTACTTGGTTGCTTACATCCTTTTTCCGTTTTCAATTTAGGACACGATAAAGTCGCCGCCACCGTCCGAGGCCCAGGTGATGAAGAAGGCGACGGCGTTGAGCGTGGCCGTGACGACAGCGATCTACCTCCTCTGCGGGTGCCTCGGGTACGCCGCCTTCGGCGCCGCCGCGCCGGACAACCTCCTCACGGGCTTCGGCTTCTACGAGCCCTTCTGGCTGCTGGACCTGGCCAACGCCGCCGTCGTCGTCCACCTCGTCGGCACCTACCAGGTGATGACGCAGCCCGTCTTCGCCTACGTGGAGCGGCGCCTCGCCGCCGCGTGGCCCGACAGCGCGCTCCTGCGCACCGTGGACGTGCGGCTCGGCCCCGTCGCGTTCACCGTCAGCCCGGTGCGCCTCGTGTGGCGCACCACCTACGTCTGCGTCACCACCGCCGTGGCCATGCTGCTCCCCTTCTTCGGCTCCGTGGTCGGACTCATCGGAGCCATCTCCTTCTGGCCGCTCACCGTCTACTTCCCCGTCGAGATGTACATCGCGCAGCGGGGAGTGCAAAGCTGGACCGTGCGCTGGGTGCTCCTCGAGTCGCTCAGCGCCGGGTGCTTCGTCGTCTCGGTTTCCGCGGCGGCAGGGTCTATCGCCGGCGTAGTGGACGCGTTCAAGGCGCAGAGCCCGTTCTGCTGGACATGCTGACCGAAGGGAAACGATTTCCTACCGTCACCGTTAAAATGCTAGTACTACCGTATAGGCGTGGCGTCTTCTATCTTATAGTATAAGTACAGAGATTTACCCAAACTTCAAGAAAACATCCGTGTCTGCATTTTCCAGGGACACACATGTTCCTCCTATGTGGATTCAGAAAGATACATCCTCGTCTTAACTCAAGTTTAATCTTTATTGTTTTATTACTGAATGGGGCCGCTGGTATCTTGGAACTTCGAGCATCTTCAAAAGCTCATCGAGAAATTAGTCATTGGCAAATCTCTCCCGGCCGGTCTTGCTCTATCAGGTCCTTTTGTCACATACATCAGTCTTACGCCGTCTTCATCTCGCTCCTGCAGTTTTTAGGCCCAACCGTGAAATTGTTTGTGCTTCTTGGCTTTTTCTACGTTCCACACCCTGACCTCACAATATCAAGTCGTGTCTCATCTCAACATAGTTTTCTCACAGGCCTAGTGGCAATAGATCTTTTATGGGTTGAATTTGGTTTAGTAATGAAAGTAGGCAAAAAAAAAAAAAAAAAAAACTAACATACGTTATCCATTTGGCTCGCTATGACCCAGAATGCAAATCGGCCCAGAATCAGCCATGAAAAGGGAACCAAATTGTTTTTTAGCCAGTTTGAAAAATGCCCTTTCTATCTACTTGGGAAACACGCCTTAGTATTTTTGGCTCATTTGAGAAATAGGTTTCTATTTGGGAAACATGCTCTAGTATTTTTGCCCATTTGAAAAATTGATCTTTTGATAGGTTGGATCTCATTAGTGATGAAACGAGACAGCGCCCTCGGATAGGGTAGTAATTTCCGACAAACTTTTATGTCACTAGTTAGCAACAGAAAACGTTAGTTGCAACGTTTTAGTGACGCGGAAATTTATTTTTCCACCAGTGATGATTAAAGACGCATGATTGGTAACAAAAAGAATTGTTGTTAACGGGTGTTTTTTGTCACTAATACTTATTAGTAGAGACGAAAGTTGTGACAATTTTTTTCACTAATTGTACCGTTTCTTGCAGTGTATATTTCACATTTTGTTTGTTCTAGTGTCTATTTCACATTTTGCTTTGAGTGATCTGAGCACACTAACCGTTTCTCACTCTGACCATAACTATCGACGTGTTTGGTTCGGTGATTTAGATTTTAGAACGTAATCAGATTGCCGAATATAAGCGAAACTAATACATGTGTTTGAGTAGAGGTCGCTCATAATCGGATACCACATAAAGTAGAGGCCTGCTGCTGCCGCTTTCGTTCGTTCACTCCTGCCCCTCTTACCTTCTAGTTGCTCTGCCGATGCACCAAGATCTGCTCCGCTACATCAGCTCATGACTTGACATCCATGGTGGCTGATTGGGAAGAAGAAACCACGAACTCGTCTAGGGCGATGACCATGGCCGCTCTTCCCAACCTTTTCTATGTCCCAAAGTGAAAGGCCTAATTCCTCTACAACAAAGATGTATGCTAGGGCATTGAAATCCTAGCTCTACTCCGAGGTGATCGACGCCAATTATGATGAGGATTGTGCTGTTGTTCCATCCCCTTCGATTCCGTTTCCATGTGTTCTGTGTACAATTGTATTTGTGTTACCATTCTTGAACAAGCACCTCCTATATGTTCAGTTGCATATAAGTAAATTCACAGTACATGAACTCACATGATTGTATCGTTTCGTGCTACTAAAAGACCATTGTCAGTATATCCTTTCATTTCACCATTTCCACGTGTGACACGTCAATTTTTTAGTCTTGTTCTGTAAAATAAAATTGCATCTCGTCATGTATATTTTCTTTTCACAGTTTCATAAGCTTGACAAAACATTAAATTGTTGCTAGGTGACGTTTAGTTGTTGGTTGAGGGTGTTGAGTGAAATGAAAGACTCTTAATCCATCATATTGAAAAGGGTGCCCACATCTTTTGATAGGGGTGAAAGACATATCCTCTGTCTCATAATAAATTTGCTGTTATATCATCATTTTTCTGATATGATATGTAATTAATTACAAATGAAAGAACCATTAAAAATGACCGCAGATATGGATACTTACCATAAAATATTAAGGCTAGTAATGCCTCTCCGTTTTGTGCAGCAACTGCTGGAGAAAGTCGGCTAGCAACGAACACCTTCTATGATGAAGCACGACGGCAAACTGTGATGTTGCTGCAACGGCCTTCCCTTGTGTGCTCAGTTTTTACGATCTCGCTAGCAAATATGTGCTGCAGTTTTTTTTGCGATTTTTTTATTAATATGAAAGCAGATTACATCCCTCGATTACAATAGTAATTCAAACTATTCCAACACTATTTGATTAGAGACAAGAAACCTTAGAAAAGTCAGAAATTCTACATCATTGTCCCGAAAAGGACATGTCAAGGACAACAACTCCGATCTTAACAAAACCGGATTGACCGGTCCGGTTTTGAACCGAGAAAACCGGTCGGTTAACCAGAAAAACCGTCGGATAACCGAATGGCTACAGTAAATAGCTACGGTTTTCCCGGCTAACCGGTCAAACCGGCCGGCCGGTCGGGACCGGTTTCCCGGTTAACCGGGATAACCGGCCGGTTTTGTGAACCATGCTCACTATTCACCACCACCATCCTCGTACCATCTCTTTTACAAAAGAGGAGTAAACTGCTAAACCTCTACACGCGAACATGATGAAATTGCCACCATCGAGCCGTCGTTGAGCCCATCACCGTCTCCTTCACCAGATTCGTCATTAAAGAACACAAAACCAGTCGACATACTCATAAATATCACCGAAAAACTAACTATCACTAGCCAACCGCCATGTCTATGAAGAACCACAACGAGACAAAGGATTAGCCGAAGTACCTTATTCTCCATCAATGATAACGCCTTCGTTATGCCAGCACCGCCAAGAAATGTCATTCTCCAATGCTTCATATCGACGATCTTCACAACGTTTTACGCCGCCGCCATCCTCTTCGATTGGATCTCTGAAGAAAACTTCAACATAACAAATCTAATCAAACTACTAGACAAAGAGGAGGAGTGGATCCTCACTCATCCTCATCACATGTGAGGTTGACGGAGGAGAAGATGGAGGAGGACCAAGGGGAGGCGGCTAGGGCTTAAATACATGCTGCAGTTATAAGAAAGGATAAAGGATAGACCGTTAAGCACGAGAATGGCCCATTAACTATATATATGTTCACGTATAATTAGGCTCCATACTTGGACATGTGCTTAAAGTTGCAAAAGCAAGTTTGCTTCACCGAATTGGAAAGTTTGCTTCTGCTGCTTTTGCGGGAGGGAGTGGCGGGAGCTTTGCTGGGCCAACAAATTGCGCTGCGTACTCGACGGAATATCAACTTCATGTGCATCGGGTAACTGTAGGATGAAGTTAGAATGTCAAAGAGAAAAAGCCAGATGCGATTACCATCTCGTTGTTGTTTGGAGTTTTATTTTACTGCTACAATCAAAGTCTTTAATATCAGACACATCACCCGATGTTACATGAATATTGTTAAAATCGAGGAGGTATAGTATGGGATAGAACTCCACTATTGCTATGATACCGAAAAAATAATAAAAAAAGAAAATAGGGTTGGGCGCAGTGGGAAGCCGGATCCGACCGCCGCCTCGCTGAATTTGACGCCGTAAGGGGTGCAGCGTGATGGATCCGACCGCCTCCTCGTCGGATCGGCACAAGGGGAGGGGCGAGGAGCCAAATCCGACCTCCGGATCCGCGCAACATCCACCGTCGTGAAGGGGCTCGACGAGGCGAGAGAATGGGAGTTGATCGCTCCATCGCTGGATTCAACGCCAGGGAGGTGCTGCGCTATGCTGCCTGGTAGGGGCGGTGGATGGGCGACGTGGCCGAGGAGTGGCGGGCAAGGTGTGGTACCGTAACACCCCATTCTTGGGGTGGCACTGTTCATCCTGTACCAATCCTGGATCAATAGTTGGTACACACATACAAACAAGGTTTAAAAAACCTAAGCGGCCGGCCGGTTTTTGAACCGAAAAACCGGTTCGGTTAACCGGAAAAACCGACGGTTAACCGAACTGCTACGATACTTAGCTTCGGTTCGCCCTGGTTAACCGGTCGAACCGCCCAACCGACCGGGACCGGTTTCCGGTTAACCGGGATAACCGGCCGGTTTTAAACGGTTATGTGAACCGGACATACAAATAGTCTCAAATCCATACAATACTAAAATACGGGGATTTACGGAGAACCTACCAAACAATGCTTAGTTACAATCCAAAATATGCAGCGGAGATTGGGCATGGAAACTGAATCACTTCCATAGGCAACTTACGGCAAAACCTAACCGAGTTCATCTTCCGAGTATTCAACTAAAAACCATAAGAGCAAACCGTGAATACATAAGGTACTCCGCAAGTCCTAACACTGCACAAGGGTATAATCTTGCATTTGTGGCTGTAGCAAGGATGGAGACACAATGTTGGATATTTGCGCTAGCAACTAAGCATGAGTGGTTCACTAAGAATAAGTATCAAGGGAAAAGGAGAGAGTCAATATTTTAGTAGGCTAGCTTTGGGGAAGATATTCATCCATCCCGCCAATTCCCATATTTTAGGTCGAGCTTTCCGACCGATGTCGCTCGGGCGGTACGAGCGTAGCTACGTTACTGGAGGTCGCTCGAAAGGTGGGGGAAATGGAAGAGGGTCTCGGGGCGGAGCTTGTGGACTAGAGAAGGAGCGTTGTAGTGTTCCACGACTCAGAATTGCGATGGTGCCTAGAGTTGGGGAAGAGAGGCAAAAATGGGGAAAAGATCTAATTCTCGAGTTGTGGTGCTTGGATCGAAAAGTGGCGAGCTCGATCGGGAAGACAAGGTCGTCGCACATCCTTTTATAGGCGAGAGGAGGGAGTGGTGCAGGGACAACGTCGAGCTCGCCGATGCTTGAGGAGGCAAGGTTAACAAAACCGGATTGACTGGTCCGGTTTTGAACCGAGAAAATAGGTCGGTTAACCGAATAGCTACAATAAATAGCTACGGTTTTCCCCGGCTAACCGGTCAAACCGGTCGGTCGGCCGGGACCGGTTTCCGGTTAACCGGGATAACCGGCCGGTTTTCACCGGTTTTGTGAACCATGTGTGGAGGAGCTTGTTGTCTTGCGCTTGGTATAGTGCGGCGCATGTGGTAGAAAGCAAGGGCATAGCGGCGAAGCGAGTGAAGCGATGCATCGCAAAGATGGATTTTATTGGCTACACGACGACGGCTGGGGTCAAATCACGGGGCTGTGCGACGTCACATCTCTGTGTGGCGTGGAGTGGGGAGGGTGGGTGGCGATGGGACATGACGGGCGGAGCCGTATGACATCTTTGTGGCGAGAATCGCAGAGCGGGGAAGGAGCGTCCTAGAGCTCGTCGTGGGGTAGCCGGGGTGGCGACCGGGATCTCTACTCCTTGTTAGTGGTGGATGGGGCACGTGGCGTCTTGCACGCGTCGTACTACCTCCGTTCAGAAATATAAGTATTTGTTGACTTTCAAAAATCACGTTTGACCATTCGTCTTATTCAAAAAATTTCTAAGAATATTATTTATTTTTTAATAATTTATTTTATCACTAGATACATTTTAAGTATAGCTTCTTTATTTTTATATTTTCACAAATATTTTAAATAAGACAAATAATTAAAGTAGAGTATGAAAGTCAACAGATCCTTATATTTCGAACGGAGGAAGTATTGTGGAGCAGCTCGGTGCGGAAGGAGTAGGAGTGGAGCATGTCGATGCGGAAGTAGGAGCTTGTGACATGGCGACAAGCGGGTCCGACGGCCATGCATCGATGCAACGGGGTCAGGTGGGGCGGCGAACCGGTCGGAGGCAACGGATCGGGCGGCGCCTGTTCTTGAGGAAGACAACGGGCATGGTGTCAGTGCTGGGCCGGTTGGTGTTGCGCTTGCTGTTGGGTAGTGGACTATGCAAGACGAAGTGGATCAGATTGCTGCCATGATATGGAGAAGGAGGTGAGGCCGGGAGAGGAAAGTGAAGCGGTTTGCGCTTAGAGAGATAGAGAAGAGGGGAAAAGGTTTCATATTTTTCTGGGACTTTTGGGACATGGAATTGAATCTATTTCAAATCAGACTGGAGTTTTAAATAAAGCACAAAAACTTAAAGACAAATAAAAACAGAATAAATAAACAAACACTTCTGCAAGGTTCATTTTATAAATTTTAAAAGTTTAATTTCTCTACTCTAATAATTTAGTGAGGTTTTATTTTTCAAAAATTCTAAAGTCGTGCTAAAAATTCTAAAAATTTAAATTGGCAGTGATTTTCATATGCTTGATTTATTTTGAAAATTTGGGGTGTGTTACAAGTACGCTCAGGAGCTGTTAGAGAGGCGCGGTGGCCGGCTGACTAGTCATATTAGGAATTGTTAAAACATAAGTCCATAATTTGTCTTAATGTTGTGCCACCATATTTCGTCTTTGGGTGGTTGGGCGGTGCATCTTGTCGAGCCTACGTAGTAGTGTGTTTAGTGCTTCCTTGGCTAGACTATAAGTAGCCACTACACCCATATTAATGTTGAATTTTGCTTAGATTATTCTACAAACAATAATTTTATCATTCATCATTTTGTGAGAACTTAACTTTATGACTTTGATCTTTCATTTGTAATTTGGCTACAGTCTACTCCCTCCATCCCAAAATATAATGTAACACCTGACAGTTTTTTGAAAAAATAAAATTTACCAGTAACGATTAAATAGGTTGTATTTTTAACCTAGATAATTTTTTTGAATAAACTAATTTAATTTAGGTTGCATTTTGCATTTCATGCATATGTTCTTTTATTTAGCCTTAGTCATAGTCGTAGATATGAAATAAGAAAAGAAAAAGGTTTTTCTTTTAAATCTAAAACCCTTGCTGGACCTAAACCCTCAACCCAACCCAACCCAGTCCCGGCCTCCTCTCCATTTCTGCCCCGCGTAGCGGCCCACCCTGGCCGGCCCAGCGAACCCTCCTGCTCCTCCTTTTTCCTGTAGCCCAGGAGCAAGCACAGCCAGCCCAGCAGGCCAGGCCGGTCCAGCAGCAGCCCAGTCCCTGCGCCCGTTCTTCTTCCTCTGTCCGCACTGAAACAACGCCGCCGCCGCCGCCACCGGAAACAGCGCCTCCGCCGCTTCTTCTCCCCACTTCGCGCGCCGTTCCGCCGATCCGCCAGTGTCAACTCGACACACCGCATCTTCTCCTCCACTCCCGAGCGGCAGAACCTGAAACGACACGCCGTAGTGCGCATCCATGGCGCACTCACCATTAATGTCGGCGAGCCGAGCCATCCGTCTCCCTCCCCGTTCCTCCCTTATAAAATCCGCCCTGAGAACCGCCATCCCCTCCCTAACCATGGTGCAAAGCCACAGGCCTTTCCGACCAAAGCATCGACGCCAGGCGCCGATTTTCTAATTTCTGGTGAGATGCGCCGCCGCCGTGGATCTCCACCGTTGACGCTGAGTCGCGCCCTAACCTCCTATTTTCAATGCACAGGAGCTCCACGGAGTTTCAGAGCTCGTTGCCGCAGCCTCTCCGCTCTGGGAACCACCTCCCCAACAACATCACCGACCCGAGCCGCCACGCCGCCATCGCGAACCCCTCTCCGACCATCCTCAATCCTGCGCGATCTCCTACGGGAGCGCGGAATGCTCCCATCTCCCTCTGCAGCGCTTCGCGACGAGCCCCCAGGCACGGGAAAGCGCGCGCGTGCGAGCTACGGTGAGCCGCGCGGCAACGCCGCCGCACGCGCCGCCCTGCTCGACGGTGGACGAGATTTTTGCTATTTTGACGGTAAAAGCTTCGTTAAAATGACCATCATATATTGGGCTATGATAAAATGATCACGAAACCGACACTCTCCGCTAAAATGATCATGGACCATTTTTTGGACAAAATACCTCCAGCTTTATTCTTCCTCTTTCTCTCCTCTCTCTTCTCTCTCCTATCTCGTAGGCACGGTGAGGGCATGGTCGCCGCCACGCACTTTGGCCGTGGCTGCAGCCGCCCAGGGCCACGCCATCGCCACACTAGCACGGACTCGGCCGAGGCCCGCTGCCGCCCCGAAGGCCCCTAGGTCGGGCTATTACCGCCTCCCGCACGTGCCTAGGTCGAGGGCACCGTCGCCTCGTGCGAGCCCAGGCCGAGTCGCCTCGGCGCCGCCGCCTCTTGCGAGCCTAGGCCGGGGCCGCCGTCGCCTCTTGTGTGGCCTCACGCGAGCCCACGCCACGAGGCCTCGGCCACGGCCGGCACCACCGCCTCCGAGGCTAGACTCGGACGACCGGTGGCGTCGCCGGTGATGAGAGAGAGATTGTCGTGCATTGGAGAGAGGAGAAGAGAGGAAGATGGAGGAGAGAGCAAGAAGAAAGCTATGGTCATTTTTGTCCGAAAAATGATCCATGGTCATTTTAACGGAGAGAGTGTCGGTTTCGTGGTCATTTTATCGAAGCCCAATATCCGGTGGTTATTTTATCGAAGCCCTTCGGTTTTATGGTCAAAATAGCAAAAATCTCGCGCTCCAGGGCCTCCACGAGTATTTCCCGTTTAAAAATAAATCGCCAAGAAAACCTTTTATCCCATTTGTTAATTTAACCCCTGCAGTTTTCATATTTTTAAGCTGCAGTTCTTTTAAACACTCGTTATCTTTGTCATAAGTCCCCGAAACTTTGTTTTAATTGCATTTTATCCCCTATAACCTTTGAACAACCTATCAACCGTAGCTTCGTTTTAGTCGATTTTTGTACCAAAATTTTCGTAGTGACCTAACCTATCCAACCATTGCATTATTATATCAATTCTCTTATGTTTATGGTTCCGTTCTATTGGTGCATGTCTGTATGTTGTTTTCTCTATGTGTCATACACTTGGTTTACTATTCCTTGTCGCCTTGGTTTGGGTGTAGTGATATGTTCAAGGTTCCTCATGCTTAGTTTGATTCACGAGGACTGAAATTGGACTAATAATCTTGATTAATCATATCACTTGAACCTAATCACCATGGATCTTGACTCTTTTTAGCATCATGGAACATAGGTGATCCTGGCGAGGAATGATGTTTGATGAGGGTGCGGGAATGCACGGGTAATCGATATAGTAACATTTGGTTGCGGTAGTACCTGTTTGGGATCATAAGGATCGACTCGTGGAACGTGTAATCGTGAAAACAAGTGCAAAGCACATGATGATGGGTAGGCTTGGTCAAGTAACAAGATAAATTCCCGATTCTGCGAGCGTCGAGGAAGGAAGAAGGAATAGTGTAATTTCGACCTCAATCGGTGGAATGAAAAATGTACTCCTAGCCACGGTGCTAGAGGGGGCTTCCAGTAACGGTGAAACCTTAGCATGCGAGTTTCGTAAATTGGGGAGCTCTTTGAAAGACCTTGCGGTGATCTCCTTGCCACACACCTTAGGTAGTGTGTTTGTGCTTGGCCGACATGATTGAATGGAGACTCTACCATTTGGCAACAGGGGACAAAATCATTGACCTATGAGTAAAGTTGTGCAACCTTTCACCCAAACTTTTCATGGTCACGAGCAGCATGAACTTTTCACACGAATTAGGGGGAACAAGTTAGATCCGGTAGGTTAACCGGATTTGGGTGCTGTAGGTGGGGGTAACTCTGTAGTGGTGTAGTTTTTGGGTGGAGTAACCCAGGGTATTGGTATAGGTGGGGTAACTCTGTGCTGGCCAACAGGTGGGGTTACTTGTTGGTATGATAACCTAGTAAATAGGTTTAATTAATTAACTAGACTTAGGTGCTCTATGTTGTAAAGCATTTGTTGACATTTCCTTATATAAGCTTTCATGTCATACTTTCCGCCATTTGTTGAGTACAAATGTACTCACGCATTATACATTGTTGTTTTTGTTTGGATCTTGGATCTGCTGCTCGGAAGATGGATATGTTATGGAGTGTATTGATGAGGATTACTACTAGGCGTGCGACCCCTGGTCAACTACCTATGGTGTAATGATGTTCCACTATGTGTGTGTATAACATGTTATAAAAATGATGTTATAAAGAGGTTTATGATTATATAATAATGATATGGTTTATATTGTTTATTTCATTTTTCTGCCTATAAGTGTGAAAATTGATTCAACACATAGTTATGCATTAAAGTTTGACCTTACAACTGGGTGTGACATATACATTTGCTGACTTCGAATCACACATTTGACCATTCATCTTATTCAAAAAATTTATAAAACTATTATCCTATGACATCTTTTATCATCATTACATATACTTTAATTGTAATTTATTTGTTTGTATAGTTTAATAAATCTTTTTAATAAGATGTGTCGAGTCTTAATCTCGAGCACTAGAACTACCCGGTCCCTCACGAGTACAGAATTCGATGGTGCAACACACGAAGCACACAAGAACACGAGATTTTAGACAGGTTCATGATTCTCGAATTGAGAGTAATACCCTACGTCCTGTATGTTGTGTATTGCCTTTAGCAGATTGCTAATTGCGAGTTGTTCGAGAGAGTTTTCGGGGATCCCTTCTCGGCCTTATATATCCGGAGAGATAGGGTTACATGCGGAGTCCTAGTCGATTACATGAATTACATACTCGGAAAGCTGTATCTCTAAGGTTTCCTTATTGATTCAAAGTCCTAACAAGCTAATCCTGCTTCTTTACTTGTTGATCAAACCATATCACGTCGGCCTTCATGTCCGTCTTGTTTCCATACCGGTATATGGAAACTTCTATTATTCCATACGGTCAGGCACCATTCTGTCGGCCCTCTCCACTAGTCTTATCTTCATTGATATGCTACTATGTCTTTGATTATTCATTCTTTTGATAATTGTATACCCATAAGATAAGTCTACGACAAGATGAATAGTTAAGTGTAATGGTGATTTTTCTTAAGAAGCTTTGCTTCAATATTTTTATCGAATTATACTCCTCTTAAGAACGTATTTCCGGACCGGTCATACCGTTCATAAATTCATAACTCCTGGATATTCGCACCGGGTTATCATGCCACACTCGCTTAAATTAGTCTGATCTTACAATCCGCTTAGTGAAATTTCACCAAGAACCAAAATTCTGGTTGATCGGACCAGTTTCTCCCATTATCTCACATCGACTCGAGTCTCTAAAGCCTATAATCAGCTGAATAATTAACACCCAGGGCCTAAGGCATTCATATTCATAAATCCAGTTAGGCAAGACCTAATTGTCTTCGATCGAACTTTATCATACCGCTAAACAAACCATTTTAGCATTCATAATAATCAAGCGTCCGAAAACCTTATATTTCAGACCGCCCGGCCATTTTGCAAAAGAGCCCTTGCGACTAAAATAATCGTAGAAGACCGTGTTCTTATGATCTGTTAGGTCACAATCACATAACTAGGTCTAAATGAATAAATCACCCAGGTGAAGCTCATTGGACCGTAGAAAACGGTCCGAGTAATTCCCAGCCCCGAGCCCAATTCGGGTACCTATAAAAGATACGAACATGCGACCTAGGTCAAACCCGTTCCCAAATGATTATAGCGTGCCCAATCTCTCCTTGTTCTTCGGACATTGCAATCATGATACCTTCGCAATCCTTGGTGGTATTTGGCCGTTTGAATCAGCGCTTGGTCACGTAATTCTTCAGCGACAACTAACTCAATTTGACGCCGGCCGTCATATGTTTCTTCATCATAGCACCGCACTCGGCAGAAATCAGATTTACTTCGTAGGCAACATTGCTTCCGATCCATATACCGGAGAAAATGGAGACTCTCCTGTAGCACGACTCACATTCGTACGCAGCCCCCACAACACCCACGGTAACTCTTTCACCCATTTTCCTGCATATGACTTCAAGCGGTCAAAAATTCGTGGCTTAAGGCCAGTCAAAATCATTCCATTTGCACGCTTTACTTGCCCGTTGCTTTGTGGATGCGATACCGAAGCAAAGTGAATCTTGATCCCCGGACTATCCGCAAAATCTTTGAAAGTTTCAAAAGTAAATTGCGGTCCGTTGTCGATAATGATACAATGTGGAATACCAAACCAAACAAAGATGTTTTGCAAGAACTTGATTGCCGGGCCGTAGTCGTATTTGTCACTGCTTCGCTTCAATCCATTTAGAAAATTTGTCGATTGCTACGAAAATATGAGTAAAGCCCCTAGGTGCTTTTTGAACGGTCCAACAATATCTAATCTCCAAGTCGCAAATGGCCAAGTCATTGGTATCATACGCAACTCATGAGCAGGCGTATGTGGTTGGTGCGCATGAAACTGATAATCCTGGCAAGCCTTTACCACTCTATGAGCACTATCAACTGTCGTAGGCCAATAGAATACTTGCCTAAATACCTTCCCCACCAAAGTTTTTGATGAAGCGTGGTTTCCACAAAGTCCCTTATGAATATCTTCCAACATTTGAACTCCATCGGTAATGAGACACACTTTATCAAAATATTGTTCCCTCACCGATAGAGTTCATCCTCAACAAGCAAATAGCTCCGTGCTCCGATCTCCAACCTTTGTCTTTCAACTTTCTCTTTGGCAATATACCGGACCTCAATTATTCAATGTAAGGAGTACGCCGATCAGAATCAATCATCATAACCTCAGCCAATTGTTCCGCTTCATCAACTTGTACCACATCCCGAACTACCTCTCCAGTATTTTGCTTCAAGACCGCATCATCGGTCTTTTCTTCTAAGACCGCCTTATCAGTCTTTATTTCTGTAATCGTAGCTTTTTGAACCATCTTAATAGATGGTTTACTCAAAACTTGAAGAAATACCCCGAGCGGTACTGCTCGCCTCGAAGAACCGGCCTATCTAAGTCATCCACAACAGAATTATTTTCGCGCAAAATATGAGAAAAACGCAGACCGTCGAACTTATCCTCAAGTTTCGAACCTCTTGTCCGTATGCCATCATATGATCATTGTTGGCATCTCTTAAGGTCACGCGGAAAGAAACACGTGACCGCGGGAGAGCCAAGGGTTTAAGTCACTTGCACTATTTAACCAAATAATCCACATCCAAGTACAAGCACTAGATATGTATTATAAGGTGGGTCATGAATATCCGCAAGCGGACGGATAACCCGTTGTAGCATTTCACCCGAGAGTATTCAAGGGTATCGTATTTATATTTTCCCAAAGGAAGACATGGTTGATAAGAGTACTTATGCTCATGGTGTTACAAAAGAGTGATGAAGTAATCACATTCCAATGCAGGGGTTAGGAGCAATAAATTGAGGATAGTGTGACACACACCAAGGCAATGCATTCTCTAATGAAAGGGATAGAGGCAATCCTAGATAAAGCTAAACTAGACTAGCAGACCACTACTCCTAATGATACAACATTCATATGAGTGCGCAGCTTCTACCTAACATCCAAGATCATGCAAGCGCAAGCAAGCGTCTAATGCCTAGGCATCATCGGGAGATCCGTCTTACGCGAGGTCCGCCTCGCGACTCCGGCCTTTTAGACTCCTATGCCATGCCCGAACGTGGAGGATTACTTTGGATGACAAGGCTGTCACTTCTTGTCACCTACCTCTACAAACCGTGGGACACGAAGCACATTCAAAGGTGGGTAGATAACCCCAGCACCATGCCGGCGTCACTAACCACAACTCTAGATCCCTCGAGGCACCCCAATCCTACGGATCGACATGGTGGCAAATCTAGAGCACCCTTGCGGGACGATGAACCCGAAACCTATTCATAAGAACACTAGTCTAACTAGCATAAGCCGGATGAAAGGATCAAAGCTAGCACTAAGTCATGCAAAGGCGTTCGTCGCTCAAGAATGAGCGACGAACGGCAATCAACCAAGTAAGATCAAGAGTAATCGATGATCAAGTATGAACGAACGAAGAACATTCGATATGTGTTCATCTTCTATTAATGAAGAACGAAGAACGAACGATGAACTCATATGAACGAACGATGAACGATCAAGCAAGATCATGACTACTCTGTCAAGCTCATGACAATGATATAAACGAAAGTATTCCATATATAAAAGATCAAGTCTTACAAAGAGAGGATACAAGAGCTATACCCAATTCTCCACAAGACCTTGGGAGCAATGAGGCAGCCCACTACTAAGCCTAGCACTACCTAGAAAGCCTCTAAACTTCTAATGTGAGGAGAGAATGATCCTTGTGTTGTTGTGTGTGTTAAGGAGGGGGGGTACCCCTCCTTATATAGGCTTGAAAGGTCGGCTCCTGGAGGCGGTTTCGTAGGTCGGTGGCATTTAATGCGCGTGGAACCGACCTCCGCAGGCGGTGGGCAAACCGCCGGAGAAAAGTGGGCCGGGGGGCCACCATCCCGGTTCGGCCGAACCACCCCGGTGGGTTCGGCCGAACCGGTCCCGGCCCCTCCCGGGCTGGGCTTTGGCAGTTGGCTCCCCCACTGGATGTTGGTCTTTGATCCAGGTGCTTGTGGCCTTCTTTGTGTTGTATTTCGTGGTCATTGGCCTTTTATCTTGGAGTTGATTCCCGCGGCGAAGTGGAAGTTTTGTAAAAGTGTTGATTTGTCGCCTCGGGGCCTGGAATTCATCATTATCCACCCGCACACTAAAAATCTAGAGGTACAAGTGGAACTAGGTTATTTCTAAGTAAAATGCGTGTAAGACATGCCTAATCCTTCTCATTTATTTGACTAATTGACGGTCGAAATTGGTCGTAACGACCGTCAACAAGTCCCCCAAGCTTACCCCTTGCTCGTCCCGAGCAAGTAGTAGAACTTTAGGTTGTTGATCAGGAGTTGCTATAATGCCTACTTCTCAAAGGTACCAAGTGTATAACAAAGATACTCATCCTTGAGTTGAATAAGTTGGCAATGGTAACTCACCCTTCCCCTTAGTCCTCATGGGGCTTTGTGCTTTTCACTTTACCTTGGGCGGTTGAGAGAGAGAACGGTGTATAGAGCATTTATTTTCTCTTCCCTTGTCTTGCTTTTTATTCTCCGGAAGTTTTCAAAGGATTTTTTTTTTCAAGTAAAACCACGTTCCACAAGTGATACTCTCGAATCGCTCTAGTGGTGTTTGTATTCCTCACCAAGGCATGTGTATTGCCTCATCCTACATCTAATAGGCTTTTGTGGAGCTCAAGGTAGGATATGAAATGAGGCATACTTGCATTCATATTTTGCAAAACCAAAAGAGTGGATCCACGGAGATAGCAAGTCATACAATCGTAGATCAAGATGTGCAAGTGTGAAAATGATGGTGGTGGTGTATGTGACTACTCCTCTTTTTGTTTCACCTCTTTTTATTTTGGATTTTGGGCATGGCTATCTTTTCTTCTTTCTTTTTCCATGCTCGAAATGAGAGCAGCTTTTTTTTTTTTTTTTTTTTTTCTTTTTCTCATGCTCATCTTTTGTGAGCCTTATTTTCTTTTTTTTCTTTTGCATAGCCATGCCTTCTTTTGATATTTTAAGAGAGGTGATAAAATGTGAGGAGTGTCTTTATTTTGGTGGATGGCATGACATGTTGCTAACTTCCGGTGTAGAAGTGTAGCATATGAGGTGGAATGTGTACGTGATCTTGATCATGAGAGTATGAAAAGCATCTCACTAGGGTCACACAATTTTGATAAAGCTCAATGAAGTAACAAGTAGCAAATGAGTAAGGTTTTCAAAGGAAATTTGCATATGGCTTTGGTAGGAATTTATCATCACTTGGGAACTTATAGATTTTGCAATTTTTGGGAACAAAATTCCGGAGATTTCAAGTTCAACTTAGGACAAGATCATAGCAGCTCTTTTTACCATATCATCATCTCACAACAACTTAGGTGCAGCTCAAGCATGTGCAGCCCACAAGTTTCAGGTTCTAAGCAAGTTTTGCCAGCCAACAAACTCAAAACTAGGAGAGTTCTAAATTATAAACTAGGCACATGAGAGAAATAGAGCAACTATTCATCATCTCAACATAGAAAGACTAGCAGCATACTTGCAGCGCATAAAAGGAAACTAAGCTACTTCTTTTTTGTTCTTTTTAGTTTTATCATTTTTATTTTGTTTTTCATATGAGAGGCAAGAACAAGCAAAAACAGGAGACAATAAAGGATACAAGTTGCGATACATGATACCTTAGCGAGGGGTGCTGCCCCCCCAAGCTTGTTCTTGCTCATGGGTTTGGTGGAATGAACCCCATGTGACGGAAGTAAGCCAAAAGATCGGCTCGTTGTTGCTCCGTCATGTTGGTGAGGGCGGTGAGCTGGGTGTCGGTGCGCTCTTGCCATTGATGAGTTTGCAAGATGTGTTGGTTGAGCGCATACTCGGTGTCTTCCGCCGTGGTTTGGAGTCTTCCCATTTGTGAGGAGAGGTTGTTCATCTCCTGCTCAAAGTTGTAGCCTTGGGCTGATCCGGAGTCGGTGGAGTGTTCCTCCCATTGTTGTTGTGGAGAAAACAGCCCCGGGCCATATCCCGGAGTTTGCCACGCCGATCCCCCGGCCATGTGAGGTGGCGGGGCTGGGTACCCACCGGGAGAAAGCCCGGGGTGGCTGTACCCCGGCCCGCCATGAGCCGTGGGCTGCGGTGTGGGCATCTCGGAGGTAGATGGCTGTTCCGATCTGTGCGCCCCCTGCGAGAAGATACACTCCTGCGAGACCGCTCCGCTTCTTGGAGCTCAATGGTTAGATTTTTGAGAGTATACAAACGAAGGTCCGGGTTAGGTAACCGAAACTCGTTTGTATATCCCACAAAATAATATATGAGGGAATCGTTCGGACCATTCTTAAGAGAGTGACCTTGAATAAGATAATCTTTATTTATAAGAGAGCGAGGTGTAGCAAGGTATTCAACATTAGCATCATGTAAAGCTCCCACCCGCATGGCAATTCGTGTCACTAAAGAGGTACATTCAATTGGTCCTATCGTCCCAAGATTTTCTATCCATTGGCGAATCATGGCTTTCACGGGAGCAATCTTAATTTTATCAACCGCAGCAAAAAGAATTTTTAGCTCATCCTCGCAAGCACACTCCGAATATCACTCCTTGGAAAAAGAGTGATAGCAATCCACATGTGCATAAAACGCAAGGTAGGATGATGGATGTGATTAGTTCTAGGTCGCACGCAATTAGGAAGACCCGTAATCCTCTCCCAAAAAGCATGCTTTGAAAACTGAGGAAGGGCACCATCCAAGTCGGTATTGCAGCGAGTATTAAAGCCAAGAAGAGTGCTAAGTTCTTTCCAAGTCAAACGGTAGGATTCACGGAAAAACCGAAAAGAAATTCCTTCATCTACCGTTCGTAGGGTGCATAAAAACTGAAGTGTAAGCAAGCGGGAACCCGGCTCATCTACACTAGCAAAATCTGTCCACCCTAAGGCTTTAAATACTTGAGCAAATTCAGCATCCATACCTATTTTGTGCAGCAGCTCCGTGTCAAATGCTCGCGTAGGAGCAAAGAGGCGGTGTTGGAGAAGCGTGTAGGTGTGCGTCTCGTACTCGCCCACTAAGTCGAGGTCGGTGTCGGTGAGGAGACGATGCTCGATGTTGCCCTCTTGCCCTTCTTCCTCGACTTGTGGTGGTGAACTTGGCGGTGACTCGACTACGGGGCGTGCGCGGGTGCTTCGACGTGAAGAGCTTGAACTTGAGCGTGAGCTCAAGGACCTCTTGATCGACCCGAACAGCTTCTTGGCACCGGTCATGGCTGCACACAAAGAGAGCAAGAACACAAGAACAACAACTCCGAACGGGTTATGTGAGGGAAAAATCAAATTGGCGACACCGTCGGTTGTTCATGTGAGCAAGAAATCGCAACTCGAGAAAACCAAACAAAAACAAATCAAACCAAAAACTAGAAAGCACACCAAGAACAAAAGATTTCTGCAGAATTTTTAGGCAATGAGCAAGTGAGGGCAATGGAAAACTTGAGAGCAATGAGAATGAAGTGAGTGAGGAGTGGAAATGATAGTGTGAGAGGGGGAGAGAGTTCTGGCCCGGCCACCTCTACTTATAGCTCACGAAGTAGCCGTTTTTGAACGTTAGGAGGGGCATATGACCGTTGGAAAAAAGACAGACCGAGCAACGGTCATAGCAGTTCGGCCGAACCAAGGAGGTGGGTTCGGCCGGCCTGCTGTGGGTCCCTCTTGCTCCCCCTTTTGGCCCATAGCCCCCACCGGCCAAATGATCATTGACCATGGTTGCTACGTCCGGATATTCCTCGAAATATTTGCTCAATAAGAAATCCAAAGAAAGTTGCCTCAAATTCAACTTTATTCGAAAAATCAAATCTCGAGAAAAAGTGTTGGAGAAAATTCCAACATGCAAAATTGTTTTTGGGTTTTGTATAAGGATACAAGGGTTGTCCAAAAGTTTCAAACAAAAGTAGGAAAATTTGGACGTAAAAGGATTTTGGTTTTCAAATTTTATATGCATGGTGAGTGAAAAAAAATCGAATATGCTGGCGGAAAATCCAAATAAATGAAATGAAAATTTTCTTGTGATAAAATAGAGTATGCAGGGAGGTTTTTAAATGCATGTGGTGGAAAACAAAATCAAAAAGAAATCGAAAGATAATACCGATTTATCCCGTCGGCCAGGGCTTCGCCATTTTAAGTCCGGCGAGCGAGGACTTCTCCATTTCTTTTCATCCTTGTGGTGCAGGCCCTTTCCCTGGAGAGGAGGATGAAGATGGCTGCACCTTCTTCACTTGCCACACTTGGTTGGGCTTTGTTGATGTAGGTGGCTTTGTGTCTTGAAGGACCGGCTTCTTGGCCCATAATCCCGGCCTTGCTGTTGCAGGCTTCTTGGGTTGGTACCATGACGGATTCTCAATTTTGTCAAGTTGCTTCCAAAAGGCGACGAGACTATCCGTCTTTCTTGGTGTCACTTCAACTTCACGGATGTTTGAGGGATTTGGCCCATACTTGATCTTGATCATTGAGCATTGTTCTTTTCTTGGTTGAAACTCAAACTTTTCCTCCTTCCCATTGATGTGGAATCGGATTTCTCCATTCCCAACATCAATTTGGGCGTTTGCGGTACCGAGGAAGGGACGTCCCAAAATGAGGGGCGTGTTCTTGTCAATATCCATCTCAAGCACCACAAAGTCCACCGGTATGAAGTTGCCTCGAATTTTTACCGGCACGTCTTCGGCTATTCCCGCGGGGTAGCGGACCGAAGAGTCCGCCAATTGCAACCTCATTGGTGTAGGAGTCAAGGTTGTGTAGCTCAAACGATCAAAGACTTCTTTGGGCATCACGCCGACGCTTGCCCCAAGATCACATAAGGCTTGGTCGAAGTGGTGTGCCCCAATGGAACATGATATTGTGGGGCAGCCAGGGTCCTTCTTCTTTTCTCGAAGCCGATTGAGTATAGCTGCGCTACACTCCTCTCGTGAGCTTGACCATTTCCTCGTTGGGTAATGGTCTCTTGTTGTTGAGGATGTCTTTAAGGTAACGTGCATATGTGGGCACTTGCACCATGTCCAACAATGGCACGTTGACATGAATCCTTCGGATGGTCTCGACGAATCGAGCAAATTGTTCATCCTCCTTTGGCTTCCTGTTTCGTGAGGGAATGGCAAGAAGCTTGTGTCTTGAAATTCAATTCCATTCTTCCCGTCACTTGGCTTCGGTTCTTCTTCTTTTTCTTTGGTAGTAGAAGGGCTTTCCTCCTCCGGTTCGTTCCTGTTCTTCTTTGCTGCATGGTTAGGATATGGCGGATCCCGAGTGGATTTTCCTCCCCTCGTGGTAACCGCATTAACATTTTCCAAAGAAGACTCGGGTTGCCCCGGATCTTCCCGAATTAGAACCAGGAATAAGAGCAGCTAGCTGAGCAACTTGGGTTTCAATCATTTTATTAAAGCTCAGCTGATTTTTGAAAGCAGAGGAGAAGCCTTCTATTTGTGCAGTTATGTTTTCTAAGACTTTGTCGTTGGCAGCAAGCTTTTTGTTGATAGATTCGTTGATTTTAGCTTGGCCATAAACCAAATCTTTCAAGGAAGGCTGATTATTGTTAAAGCCAGAAAAATTGTTACCTCCTTGATATGATGGTCGGTTTTGGTTGTACCCTTGTCCTCCGTTTGGACGATACCCGTTGTTGTTGTTCATGTAGAATGCTTCTTCATGGGTATGGGGGCAATCCTTCCCCATGTGGCCGGTGTTCCCGCATTCCTCACACGTCATGTGTGAGTCCAATGCATGAACACCACCATTTGCGTTGTGTTCATCCAAGCGTTTTATGAGGAGGTCAACCTTGGCGGACAAAGCATGTCCACCTCCTTGACAGGGTGTACGCCTCTTGAGCGTGTTTGGAGTCGATCATCGCTCCACCCTTGATTGGAGACCATCTTCTCTATGAGTTCTTTTGCTTGGGCAACGGTTTTGGAGAAGAAGGCTCCTCCAGCAGCGGCATCCATATGTCCACGGGTTGTTGGTGTCAACCCGTTGTAGAAGTGTTGAAGAATGAGCCATTCCTCCATCCCATGGTGAGGGCAGGCCGAATGTATTCTTGAAGCCTTTCCCATGCCTCGGGCATGGATTCATTTGTCGCTTGCCGGAAACTTGCAATTCTTCCACGAAGGGCATTGGTTTTGCCCATCGGGAAAAACTTGGCGAGGAACGCCGTGGAACATTTGTCCCAAGTGTCAATGCTTGCACGATTGGCATAAAACCACCGTTTCGCCTTCCCAAGGAGGGATAGGGGAAACAGGCGAAGTCCGATAGCATCTTGGTTGACTCCGGCTGTGGCCGATGTGTTGCATATCTCCAGGAACTGTTGGAGATGAGAGTTGGCGTCCTCGGAGGCCTTTCCACAAAAGGGAATGGCTTGCACCATAGTGATGAGGCTGGACTTGATGTCAAGTCCTGCGGCACCAGCGTCGACGTTGGGCCCAATGGGCACATTGGCGACGGAGGGCGCAGAGTAGTCACGAAGGGTCCTTTCAGCCATGAGTGTTGAGGTTGATGGTGCGGAAGATGCGGGCTCGCTTGTCGTGGGTTCTTGAGGAGAGACAACGACGCGAGGTCGAGTCTTTCTCGCAAGAGCCTCGGGATTATCAACGAAGTTTTTCGGCAAGTTGAATCCACGCATGCACTATCCTCGTTTTCACATTGAAGAGAAAACAGATCAAGGTTAGCCTGCAAAGGTAATGATTAAAGCATCATCAAGTGTAATCATGAACATTCATTGTATTCTTATTAACCAATGTCTTCCCCGGCAACGGCGCCGTAAATGCTTGTTGGCATCTCTTAAGGTCACGCGGAAAGAAACACGTGACCGCGGGAGAGCCAAGGGTTTAAGTCACTTGCACTATTTAACCAAATAATCCACATCCAAGTACAAGCACTAGATATGTATTATAAGGTGGGTCATGAATATCCGCAAGCGGACGGATAACCCGTTGTAGCATTTCACCCGAGAGTATTCAAGGGTATCGTATTTATATTTTCCCAAAGGAAGACATGGTTGATAAGAGTACTTATGCTCATGGTGTTACAAAAGAGTGATGAAGTAATCACATTCCAATGCAGGGGTTAGGAGCAATAAATTGAGGATAGTGTGACACACACCAAGGCAATGCATTCTCTAATGAAAGGGATAGAGGCAATCCTAGATAAAGCTAAACTAGACTAGCAGACCACTACTCCTAATGATACAACATTCATATGAGTGCGCAGCTTCTACCTAACATCCAAGATCATGCAAGCGCAAGCAAGCGTCTAATGCCTAGGCATCATCGGGAGATCCGTCTTACGCGAGGTCCGCCTCGCGACTCCGGCCTTTTAGACTCCTATGCCATGCCCGAACGTGGAGGATTACTTTGGATGACAAGGCTGTCACTTCTTGTCACCTACCTCTACAAACCGTGGGACACGAAGCACATTCAAAGGTGGGTAGATAACCCCAGCACCATGCCGGCGTCACTAACCACAACTCTAGATCCCTCGAGGCACCCCAATCCTACGGATCGACATGGTGGCAAATCTAGAGCACCCTTGCGGGACGATGAACCCGAAACCTATTCATAAGAACACTAGTCTAACTAGCATAAGCCGGATGAAAGGATCAAAGCTAGCACTAAGTCATGCAAAGGCGTTCGTCGCTCAAGAATGAGCGACGAACGGCAATCAACCAAGTAAGATCAAGAGTAATCGATGATCAAGTATGAACGAACGAAGAACATTCGATATGTGTTCATCTTCTATTAATGAAGAACGAAGAACGAACGATGAACTCATATGAACGAACGATGAACGATCAAGCAAGATCATGACTACTCCGTCAAGCTCATGACAATGATATAAACGAAAGTATTCCATATATAAAAGATCAAGTCTTACAAAGAGAGGATACAAGAGCTATACCCAATTCTCCACAAGACCTTGGGAGCAATGAGGCAGCCCACTACTAAGCCTAGCACTACCTAGAAAGCCTCTAAACTTCTAATGTGAGGAGAGAATGATCCTTGTGTTGTTGTGTGTGTTAAGGAGGGGGGTACCCCTCCTTATATAGGCTTGAAAGGTCGGCTCTCGGAGGCGGTTTCGTAGGTCGGTGGCATTTAATGCGCGTGGAACCGACCTCCGGAGGCGGTGGGCAAACCGCCGGAGAAAAGTGGGCTAGGGGGCCACCATCCCGGTTCGGCCGAACCACCCCGGTGGGTTCGGCCGAACCGGTCCCGGCCCCTCCCGGGCTGGGCTTTGGCAGTTGGCTCCCCCACTCGGATGTTGGTCTTTGATCCAGGTGCTTGTGGCCTTCTTTGTGTTGTATTTCGTGGTCATTGGCCTTTTATCTTGGAGTTGATTCCCGCGGCGAAGTGGAAGTTTTGTAAAAGTGTTGATTTGTCGCCTCGGGGCCCGGAATTCATCATTATCCACCCGCACACTAAAAATCTAGAGGTACAAGTGGAACTAGGTTATTTCTAAGTAAAATGCGTGTAAGACATGCCTAATCCTTCTCATTTATTTGACTAATTGACGGTCGAAATTGGTCGTAACGACCGTCAACAATCATCATGAGCATCCCCCGCCTTATTGATCCGATCGATGACAAGGATGGAGTCTCCGTAAACATCCAAGCGTTTAACGCCAAGAGAAATTGCGATCGAAGTCCGTGAAGCAGAGCTTCATATTCCGCTGCATTGTTTGATGCTCTAAAATGCATCTATAACACATACCGCAACAAATCCTTTTGTGGAGTCAAGAGTAAAACTCTAGCCCCCGCACCCGAAAGCTGCAAAGACCCATCAAAATACATTTCCACTACTCCAATTCCTGAATAGTGGGCGAAATCTATGTTTCAAGCCATTCAGTGATAAAGTCAGCCAAAGCCCGACCCTTGATTGCTGTTCGTGATGAAAATGTAATCTCATACCGGCCAAGCTCTATTGCCCACTTGGCAACCTTTCCGACCGTCTCACGATTCCGCACCACCTCTCCAATCAAAAAACGGTCTTGACCTCGATCGGTCGAGCTTGGAAATAATGCTTTAGTTTTCTTGAAGTTATCACAATAGCATATATCAACTTCTGCATTTGAAGGTACCGCGCCTAGGACTCTGTCAAGACTTCGCTAAAAAATAGATCGGGTGTTGAATTAATTGGAGATGACCTTCTTCCCATCGATCAACTGCCAGGACGGTACTAACTACATGAGTCGTTGCTTGAGATGTATAACTAGATAACCTCGTTAGGATCTAGAGGTATTAATACCAGTGGATTGCTCGGATATTGCATTAACTGTTCAAATGCAGCTCGAGCTTCATCCGCCCATTCAAACTTATCCTGCTTTTTGAGCAATTTAAAGAATGGAAGTCCCCTAATTCCAAGTCTTGAAATGAAGCGACTCAATGCTACCATACAACCAGTAAGTTTTTGCACATCCTTCAAGCTTTTGAGAGGCTCCATGCTGATGATTGTCCGAATTTTTCGGGATTTGCCTCAATACCGCGCCATGATACCAAGTATCCAAGCAATTTGCCGGACCGTACTCCAAACA
Source organism: Chloris gayana (assembly GCA_031894775.1). Classification (NCBI taxonomy): domain Eukaryota; kingdom Viridiplantae; phylum Streptophyta; class Magnoliopsida; order Poales; family Poaceae; genus Chloris; species Chloris gayana. The sequence goes on from JAUNZO010000366.1 coordinate 32,041, forward strand.
CACACTTATTTGGGTTAAGCTTCATGGAAAAGTTCCGCGGATTACTAAAGGTGTTTGCCATGTCGAGAGAAGATCTTCAGCCTTCCGAGACTTAACCACAATATCATTTACGTACGCTTCAGCGTTTCGTCCAATCCGTGAATCAAGGCAGCGTTGCATACCGCGTAGGTAAGTCGCGCTAGTGTTCTTTAGACCGAACGACATGGTTGTATAGCAATAAGGTCCAAAGGGGTGAAAACAGCGGTCTTAATCTGATCTTCGATCTTCGAGAGGATATGATGATAACTAGAATAAGCATTAACGAAAAAAGAAACTCGCAGCCGGCCGTCGAATCAACAACTTGGTCAATCCGAGGCAGCGCGAAAGGGTCTTGTCGGGGAAAAGATTAGCGCCGCCACGTGGCAGCGCCCGGACCTACCCGACGTAAGGTTAGCGCAACCACGTGATTTCCAGGGACCGGCCAATGTTCGTGCGGACCGACCAGGAAACGACCCCAACGGATTACTCAAGGATGTCCGCCTCGCACGACCTTGACGCCTCGGGTCGAGGGATTCCGCCTCGCCCGACCTTGGTGTCCCGGTCGAAGAGCTCCGCCTCGCACGACCTTGGCATCCCTCGCACTCGACCTCGTAACTCGACCACCAACCGCATTCAATGCCAACCGCCCCGGCGCCCACGTGGGCTCGGGCCGGGAATCATTGGAGAGAAGCCCGAGCCCATCCCTCCTGCTGCCACCTGCTCCCGTCGGGGCACGCCGACGGGACGTCACGTTCCTGTTGAATGGCAGGAGTTGGCGTGGGCTGCGGGTTCCGGGAGGAGTCGCTGCCCGATAATGTATGGACGTACATTCTCCGACACACCCGGCGAACAGGTGTAGCTCAAGGTCGAGCTCGAGCAAGCGCCCGTCCCGCACGACTTCTCCCTCCAAGCTCGACTAGGGAAAGCAATCACTCCCGTACCTCGGCCATATCCAAAGCATCATCGCGACCGACAGGGAAGGACAGGTATGGCATGTCTAAATCCAACCACCCCGTGAACAGCACCACCCGTGGCTCCCCTCAATTGCGGAACACTTTACCCCGACGCCCGTTGCTACGGGAGCGACACGACCGCCCGATCAACCCCGACGGAATGTACAAACAGGGAAGCTGATTGGAGAACTCCGAAGCTCGACCATCCCCCTTCTCCTCCGTCTTTCTCTTGTAACTCGGGCCCCACCCCTATGACTATAAACGGGTGTGACTCTACTACGCACGGACAAGACGATTCTCACTACACACACTCTCACACGGGACTTGGAGCACGCTCCTCTCCCACCACATCCGTATTCGCATTTCCGTCTTGGCGCAAGGAACACGACGCCGTGAGATCCCCCCCCCCCCACCGCTGGACGTAGGGAGCTTTCCCGAACCAGCCTAAACCTTTCGTGTCTTCCCTTGTGCACCATCCGGCCAAAAATGCGCAACCCCGGGACAAATTCTACCGCCGGTGGTTCGAACACCGACAGTTGGCGCGCCGGGTAGGGGCTGTTGCGCATTTTCGTCGCGCTTTTTCCTACCCGGATGGCGCGGATGGTTGATTCCGAACCTTCGTTCGGGCTCCCGGCACGACCGTGCGCTTTGGGAGCCTCGATTTCGTGGCTACCTCCGAGCGGACGCCGGCACGCGCCGAGCTGCCGGCGCCACAAGCCCAGGTGGCGTCCCATGTCACCGCGAATGTGACACGACTTAGCGCTCTCCTGGGAGCGGCTAATCCGACGGAGGCAAAGTTCGTGGGGATGGTAATCCATCCCTCCGAGTCCCACTTCGACCTCCTCAATGTCGGGGAGGAGGAAGACTCGGATCGGGGCAGCAGCGATGAGGCCCACGGCCCCGCTCGCGAGTGCAACGTAGTGCACGCCGGAGCGGCGGGCGTCCGAGTGCTGGAATGCCCGCCGAGCCGGGGCCCGGCGCCACCGGGACCCCGACAGCTCAACGCACGCACACCGCGCCACCGGGAGGCGACGACCTCCGGACTCGCCTCCGGGCCCGGCGCCCGGAGCTAGAAGAGGCTCGCCGAGGCCTCGACGAGGAGACCGCGGCGGTGGAGCGGGAGCTGCTGCAGCAGCGCCAGCACGAGGGGTGCAACGCGCGCCCGAGGGCTCGCCACGTCCGAGCAGCAGATCGCCGACGACGTTGGGGCCGAGACCCAGCACTTCCCGCACGCTAGGCGGAACGTGGCTGCAGCAGCCGCGTTGCTGAAAACCCTCCCTGTACAGCCGACTCTCGAGGCGCAGCGGGCGCAGAGAGAGATGGCCGCGCTCCTCGCCAAGGCGGCGGAGCAACACGCAGAAAGTTCGCAGCGACGCGCCGTGCCGTGTCGGTCGAGCACGCTAGCTCCGGGCGGCGCAACTCCCCGGCAGGGGGTCGGTGCACACCTCCGTGCGGCAGCCCGCGCGACCGGGCCAGCCCGAGCCTAGGCGGTCGGTGCACTCCCGCATCGGAGCCGCTCGAGACGCGCGCCGACCCTGGACGCCCGACGTCGCGCTCGGGACGACAGGGGCCCACGCCTCGTCCGAAACCGCCGCCGCGGAGGTCGGGGCGACGTCGAGCACGATCGGAGCCGGAGCCCCGACCCCCGGGTCCGAGGGTCTTCGGTTCCGCGATCGGGGAGCGACCTTCCCTCCGCCCTTCCGTCCCCCGACGACGGTGGCCAAATACGCGGGGAGTCGAACCCCTCCCTCCGGCTAGAGGACTACCGGGTCGCATGCCGGGCCGACGGCGCGAGTGATGATCTCGCCATCATTCGAAATCTCCCGCTGTACCTCGCCGACTCGGCGAGAACCCGGCTCGAGCATCCGCCCGCGGACCGGATACGATCGTGGGGCGACCTGCGAGAAGTTTTCGTGGGAAACTTCCAAGCCACGTGCGCCCGTCCGGGTAACCCTTGGGAGTTGAAGAACTGCCGGCGAAGCCGAACGAGCCGCTCCGGGACTACATCCGGCGCTTTTCCGGCGCTGCAACGAGCTGCCCCATGTCGTGGACGTGGATGTCATTGGGGCCTTCCTCTCCGGAACGAAGCTGCGAGGCTCGGTCCACGAGCCGGGGCGAAGCTGCCCGCGAACGGCTCGGGAACTCCTCGACATCGCCACGAGCCACGCCTCGGGCGAGGAGGCGATCGGAGCCCTCCTCCACCGCGACCTCCCCGAGAAAGGGAAGGGCAAGAGGATCGATGGCAATGCGGGCGGAGGGCCTTCGGCTCCAAGCCCAACAAAAAGAATAAGTCGCGGCCGACCGACGGCCACATGGTAGCCGCGACCGATAAGAAGGGCGCGAAGCAGCCCAACAAAACCCCCGGACCACTTCGAGAAGAAGTGGAACGGGCCATGCCCCAACCACGAGTTTCCGGTCAAGCACTTGATGCGGGACTCGCTCGTTGATGAAGAAGTTCATCGCGCAGCACGGGCGGAAGGCCCGCCAACAGCATGACCGGGAGGGGAACGCCGGGGTCGAGGGCGACGCCGGCGAGGAGAACGAGGAGGGCTTCCCTCGGGCGGAGGGTTGCCTTATGATCTTTGCGAGCTCCGACGCTCGTCCGGGTCGACGCTCCGTCAAGCTCGAGCGCCGCGAGGTCTTTGCCGCGGAGCCCGCAACCCCGGCTTACCTCAAGTGGTCGGAACTCCCGATCACGTTCGATCGTGCCGATCACCCGGCGCGAGTCCCGCGGCCGGGTCGATACCCCTCGTGGTCGACCCCATCGTCGCCAAGACACGCCTCGCAAGGTGTTGATGGATGGGGGCAGCGGCCTCAACATCATGTACGCCGACGTCCCGGATGCTATGGGCGTCGAGCGCTCGCAAATTCGTCCGAACGGCTCGCCATTCCATGGCGTCGTGCCGGAACGCAAGCCGTTCCCATCGGGCGGATCGACCTGCCCGTCACGTTCGGGACTCCTTCGAACTTTCGAACGGAGACCCTCACTTTCGAGGTGGTAGGATTCCCGGGGGTCTACCATGCTATCCTCGGGCGGGCATGCTACGCAAAGTTCATGGCCGTCCCGAACTATGTCTACCCGAAGCTCAAAATGCCCGGGCCGAAAGGAGTTATCACCGTGGGTGCGTCTTTCCGGCACGCCTACCGGTGCGACGTCGACAAGCTGCGACCTGGCCTCGGCACACTTGGCCTCCACCACCGAGCCGGCGGTCATCGGGGAGCAGGTGGTCGAAGACCCGCCGCGGTCGAGCCGCAAGGCGGCTTCCTTCGAGCCGGCGAAGGAACCAAGGAGGTCGCCCTCGACCTCGAAGGGGACGAGAAGAAAACGGTGTGTATCGGCACCTCTCTCTCTCCCAAATAGGAAAGCGCGCTCGTCGACTTCCTCCGCGCAAACGCCGACGTCTTCGCGTGGAAACCCTCGGGCATGCCGGGAATCCCGAGGGAAGTCGCCGAGCACTCCTTGCACATCGGGCCGGGCTCCAAGCCGGTAAAACAACGCCTGCGCCGCTTCGACGAGGAAAAGCGCAAGGCGATCGGGGAGGAGATCGCGAAGCTTTTGGCGGCCGGGTTTATCAAGGAGGTGTACCACCCCGAGTGGTTGGCTAATCCTGTTCTTGTACGAAAAAGAATGGGAAATGGAGAATGTGTGTTGACTATACTAGCTCTGAATAAGGCTTGTCCTAAGGACCATCGGATAGCGCTCGACGAGGCCGACCAACTTGCTACCTCCTTCATCACGCCCTTCGGCTCGTATCGTTACACGACGATGCCATTTGGGCTCAAGAACGCTGGTGCCACCTACCGGAGGTTCATTCAAAAATGCTTCGACTATCTCATCGGAGATATCGTCGAAGCCTACGTTGACGACATAGTCGTCAAATCCAAAAAGGCCGACCAGCTCGTGGTCGACCTCGAACGTGTGTTTGCCAAGCTGCGCGAGAACGGCGTCAAACTCAACCCCGAGAAATGCGTCTTCGGGGTCCCTCGAGGGATGTTATTGGGATTCGTCGTTTCGGAGCGAGGCATCGAGGCCAACCCGGAGAAGATCACCGCCATCGAGCGCATGGGCCCGATCCGGAACATCAAAGGGGTACAACGGCTCACGGGATGCCCGGCGGCGCTAAGCCGTTTCATCTCGCGGCTTGAAGAAAGAGCATTGCCGCTCTACAAGCTCCTCAAGAAGTCCGAGCGCTTCGAATGGTCCCGGGAGGCACAGGTCGCGCTCGACGAGGTGAAGCGCATCCTGGCTAACCCTCCGGTCTTGACTCCCCCACTCCCGGGGGAGCAACTCTTGCTTTACGTCGCGGCTACCACACGGGTCGTCGGCGCCGCCATCGTGGTCGAGCGCGAGGAAGAGGGCCACGCGCTCAAAGTACGGCGCCCCGTCTACTACGTCGGTGAAGTGCTCTCCGACTCGAAGACTCGATACCCGCAAGTGCTCAAGATCCTCTACGCCCGATGGTCGCCGGACGCAAGTTACGCCACTACTTCGACTCGCACTCGATAACCGTGGTGAGCTCTTTCCCTCTGCGCGACATCATTGAGAACAGGGAGTCTGCGGGCAAGGTCGCCAAGTGGGCCCTTGAGCTAATGGGGCACGACATCCCTTACTCGCCTCGGACGGCAATAAAGTCCCGAGTTTTGGTCGACTTCATCGCGGAATGGACGGAGACCCGGCTGCCACCGGCGCCGGTAGATCAAGAGTACTTGGGTTATGTACTTCGATGGGTCGTTGATGCGCCGAGGAGCCGGCGTCGGACTCGTCTTTGTCTCCCCCGGGGATACACATGAGGTACGCTATCCGGTTACATTTTCCGGCTTCGAATAATGTGGCCGAATACGAGGCCTTGGTGAATGGCCCGAAGATCGCCATTGAGCTCCGGATCCGACGACTCGAGGTCCGCGTGGACTCCCAACTTGTCGTCGACCAAGTCATGAAAGAGTCGAGCTGTCGGAACGACACGCCGACGCTCTATCATCAAGAGGTGTGAAAGCTCGAGGAGAAGTTCGATGGGCTTGAGCTCGGGCACATCCCCAGATGACTTAACGAGGCGACGGACTCGCTCGCCAAGATAGCATCTAGTCGGGAGCCGGTCCCGACGGGCATCTTCGCCCACGACCAGCTCCAACCGTCGGTGCGACCTCCCGCCACTCCTAGCGGTGAGGAAAAATCGGTCGAAGTGGGTCCGGAGGCTTCCCCGATGCCAACCTCGACAAGGCAACACCCGAGCCAAGAAGAGGCCTCGGGGTTGGGTCCTCACGAGCGGCTGCGGAAGTCATGGAGATCGACACGCCGGCGGGCTCCGCGCCACGGCCGGCCGATTGGAGAACACCGTACGTCGAGTACCTCCTCCACGAGCAAGCTCCCGTCCGACCGGACCGAGGCGAAACGCCCGCACGGGCGTTCTAAGTCATTCGTCTTGGTCGACGGCGAGCTTTACAAACGCAGCGTATCGAGGATCTTGCGGCGATGCATCCCGACCGAGGAAGGCGCGAGACTCCTCGACGACATACACGCGGGCGTTTGCGGGCTTCACGCCGCGCCATGAACCCTCGTGGGCAACGCCTTTCGACGAGGCTTCTGTCGGCCAACCGCCGTGGCGGACGCGACTCGCATCGTCCGCCAATGCAAGGGTTGCCGATACTTTGCTCGACGAGACGCACCGGTCACTTGGCCCTTCGCGGTGCGGGGTCTAGACTTGGTCGGCCCTCCGAAAAAGCGCCGGGGGCTTCACCCACTTACTCGTCGCGGTCGACAAGTTCACGAAGTGGATCGAAGCTCGAGCAATCGGCAAGATCCGTTCCGAGGAGGCGGTCGAATTCTTCCTCGACATTGTCCATCGTTTTGGCATTCCCAACTCGATCATCACGGACAACGGCACGCAGTTCACGGGGAAGAAGTTCCTCGCGTTCTGTGACGACTATCACATTCGAGTGGATTGGGCAGCCGTGGCTCATCCCGAGACCAATGGGCAGGTCGAGCGGGCCAACGGCATGATCCTGCAAGGGCTCAAGCCGCGCATTTATGACCTCTGAAACGTTTTAGCGGTCGTTGGGCAGCCGAACTACCGGCTGTCCTCCGGAGTCTTCGAACGACTCCGAGTCGAGCGACCGGCTACACGCCGTTCTTTATGGTCTACGGATCCGAGGCGGTCCCGCCAACCGACCTCGATTACGGAGCCCCGAGGGTTCGCGCCTTCAACGAACAAGGGAACCGAGACGGCCCTCGAGGACACGAGCATACCAGCTCGACGAAGCGCGTAATGCTGCGCTTTTGCATTCGGCCAAGTACCAACAAGCGCTCCGGCGGTACCATGATCGCAACGTCAAGAGCCGAGCGTTCAACATCGGAGACACGGTGCTTGTGTAGGGTGCAAAGCAACAAGGATCGCCACAAGCTAACCCCTCCATGGGAGGGACCTTACATCGTGGCACGAGTCATCGGGCCTGGCTCCTACAAGCTCAAGACGGTGGAAGGTCGAGAACTAACCAACGCCCGGAACATTGCGCGATTACGTAAGTTCTATCCCTAGCCTCGCACTTGTTCCTTTATTCTTTAAGCGATCGCCCGCCAACTACGGCGACCCTCGACCTCCGCCGCGAGGTCGGAGTCTCGCTCGGGGGCTGGAAAACGGGCGAAACCATGATTTTTCGAAAACAAAAATCGCCTACACTTAGCTCTTTCTTCGCGAATAAATTTGCTAAGTCTCGTCCGACCTCGAATTCGAAGCTCGGCGACGACCAAAGTAAGCACGAGCAAACGAACTCACGGTCTAAATTGGTCGGAAGGCTGAAGCTCGAGCGCCCCGGCGGCCCTAGCGAACGCTCACCAAATACGACTAAGTTCAACGAGGCTCGTCGGCTCAAGCTTTGTGACTCAACGAGATAAGATGAAAAGGCCGAAACATATTCAAGTTCAGCTTAAAACTGCTTGATAAAGAGCGAGACCTCGAAGGGTCAAGCGCGGAACGATTTAATAAAACTTAAAGTTATTTACAAGCGGGGAACTACGCCCCTTTGTTCTTAACAAAACAAAAACGAAAAACTAATCCCTAAACTTTCTACGACTTGGGGAGGGGCTCCTCCTCGAGCTTTACGGCTAGAGCATCGGCGGGAGCGCGCGTCTCGGCCTTCGGCAACTCCAGCTCGGTGCCGGCGAAGCCGGGGACGAGTCCGGTGCTAACGGCCCCAAAGTCGAGGTCTTCGTAATGAGATGCCGGCACCGTAAAGGTTGCGCGCACGGCGGAGCGCCTTGCTCCTCGGACCACCGCGCCAATCTGCTCCGGCGGAGCAGCCTCGACGTTCCGCTCGGCCTCCACTTCGGCAAACGCGTGGTCCGGGGTAGCATTGAGTTCCCTCCACGACCCCTCCGCCGTAGCCGGCCTGCGCTCCGGACCTGCAAAGAAAACAGAGCTTCAAGAACCCGGGCTCGAGTAGTCGAGAAAACGACTAAGGGACTCGATTAAGGTCAAAGAGGAAAGGCACAGAACACCTACCCTCCTTCTCGGTCCGCTGCTCCCGGAGCTCGCGGAGATAGCCGAACGCGGTCCGGTGGGAAACCTCCGCCGCGGCCTTGGCCTTCCGCCTCGGCTCCCGCTCTGTTTGGAGCGCCGTGTTGACCTTCTCCGCCGCCGAGGCGGCCTCCTCGGCCTTGGCCAACGCCGCCGGCGCCTCCTCCTTCGAGCGGCGCGCCTCCGCGGCCTCGAGCTCCGCCGCCTCCTTCGCCGCCCGGAGAGCCTCCTCCCGGGCGAGCGCCCCGTCCGGGCCGGCGCGAGCCTCGCCGGCCGCCCGCATCGGCTCCCCAACCTCGGACTCGAGCCGGGCCGGGAACGCCCGCACGGCTGGCGCGAGCGCAGCTAAGAAATTCGACAGACCTCGATCCACGAGGCTGCCCCGGAGCACGGCTAGGCTCCGCCGACGCATCTCCCGCCGCCGTCACCATGGCGGTCGACTCGCCATCGACGCTCGTCTCCCTCGACCTAGCGGCTGCGCCGCCGAGGAGGTCGGCGACTTGCGTAAGATCGTGGGCGGCGCCCTCCTTCGCGGAGGCACCGTCCGCTTGGGCGCGGGAGCGCTCTCGTCGGACCCGCCTTCGCGGACGCGTTTGCCGGCGGCCACCGACGGGTCGACCACCGGCCGCGATGGCTTGTCGGCGGGTTACGTAGGGACTTCGGTTGTCGGGGAGGGCTCCGCGGCACCTCCCTCACCGGGCGCAGCCGGTTTAAAGACATTGACATGCCCGTCCGCATGCCGTGAGACCGTCTCGCCGGTAGCAACGGGTTCGGAAACAACGACGCGCGCGTCCGCGCGCCGGTCTTCCGCGCCGTCCTTCGCCGGCCGGGGCCGCCCCGCCAACTTCTTGGGCTCGTAGCGTCTCCGCGGCTGGAACCTTGCGCGGGCACCACGTCTTCGGAGGCGGTGGAGGGAGGACGTCGCAGATCTACGCCATCCGTCGTCTCCTCTCCGGGCGTCGCCGGCGTACGGTTGAAATCGGTATCGCCTCCGACTAGCTCGGCGATCATCTCCGCAGCCTCCCTTGCAGCGGCGGAAGGATCTCTCGTTAGGTCAACCACCTCTGTCCCGAAAAAGGGGTCCGGGGTGGCTCCGGTTCCCCCGTGCGAGACGCCTCGCCGGTCCTAGAGCTCGATTCACCCCCGCCGAGAGCGGACCGGCTCGAGGGGCCGGCCGTGAAGGTCGAGGTCGAGGGAGCCGAGGACTCGAGGCCCGAGGTGGCAGCGCGGCGAGAGCAAACGTACGGGACCTCCCCGTCGCTCTCGTACCCGGTGGCCCCGCCGTCCTCCTCCGAGTCCGTCGGCTCGGGGGTCGAGGCGGTGGACGCCGTGTCGGGATTCTGCCCCGCGAGCCGGTAGGCTTCCCTCTTCCCCGGCGCTCAACGGCTCGCGCCGTCTTCTCCAGCTGCAGCCTCACGGCCACATCTCTCGCGGCCTTCCTCTCGGCCTGCAATTCCGCGGCGTGGAGGCGGTTGGCCTCGCGGCGGGCGGCCCCCTCGGGAAGCCGAAGCCCGGGACGCCGACTAAGCGGGACCCGAGCGGACCGAGAAACGAAGAAGGCGGGTCGGCAAGCAAACCAAAGATCAAACTCGAATGAGCTTCGCGGGAGGTCGAGATAACTTACCACATCTAAGGCATCCGGGTGCGGCTTCATGGGAGGGGCCCCGGGACGGGCCAAGGGCGCGCAGCCGTTCCCGGCGCGCTCCGAACGCGCGGTGCGACGGTGCCGTCGTCGAGCTCCTGCACCGCCATCACGGTGTCGGGGACGACGCGGTCGTTACCCGACACCTGGTGCATTAGCATCGAGCGCCGCATCGGCGGCGCGAACCTGAACTTGTGGAAGGAGCCCACCACCACCGTTGCGTCGACATTGAACCGGGCCAGGTGCCGGATCGCCTCGATGGCCATGTCGATCTTGCGCCGGCTGGCACGAGGGCACCCCCACTTCCACTCCTCCGGGGCCTCCTCAAAACCCGACCCTCGAAGGCCGGGAACGGATGCCCCGGGTCCTACCGAAGGTAGAACCACTTCGGGTGCCACCCCTGGTTCGACGAAGGGGTGGTCACCGTGATGTAGTCTCTGCCGCGGTCCCTCTTCATCACGATCCCCGCGCAGCCGACGTGCGCGGGAACGTCCTCGCCCCTGGAATTCCTCCTCCGATGGAGGTTGACGCGGAAGAAATACCGCCGGAGGTCCAGGTCGGGCTCCATGCCCAAGAAACCCTCGCGAGAGGGCGACGAAGGTGCTCAGCTGCTCGAACCCCGTTGGGGTTCAAGTGCTCGAAGCTCCGGTGGTTCCGGAACATCGGCGCCCGCGGAGAGTCGTTCCCCGGCGTCCCCAGGCCGCGCTCGTGGAAGTACGAGAACGAAACCACATAGCCCCGGGGAGGCTGCGGGTGAGACTCGTTGCCGGGGAGCATCCACCACCGGTCGGGGCCGCGCTCACGCAGCGGGCCCTGCGTCACCGGGCGGTCGAGCTCCGCCGTCGACGTCGTGGATCGAGTCCAAGTCGACATGGTGGAGGAGAAGGAGAAAGAGCTCGGGAGCTCGGAGAACAAGGGCTAAGGCAAGAAGAACGGAAGCTAGGGCAAGGAAAGCGAAAGCGTGGAAAGCGACGGCGCGTGGGAGCCAAGGGACCCGGTGGGCGACGGCTTAAATAGGGGGCTGCGTCGGGCAACCGCGACCCTTCGATTCCACGAGCGGGCCCCATGATCGCCACTACCCCGGTAAATCGTCTTAAATCTCCCCCTCCCGTTTCCCACATCGCCGCTGCGGGCGTGAGCCCTGGCCGCCCGTACTAAGCTGCGCAGGTCCCACCACTACCGAGAGGAAACCAATCCCGTGCTGCGCGGGCCCGCCACTACACGCCACCGACGGATAAGGACCCGCCTCGATCCCCGGACCATGGAAGCCGAGACGGTGAAAATCCCACGCTCCCCTCTAAGCTTTTTGTCCTTTCATATTCTCTCACCTGCATGCGAGAGACAGGAAAGGGCACGCACCCCAAGGAAACGAGTCGACCTCTATTCGACTTCCGTCAAGGTCGGGCGCTCGACCTCGGGGGTCGACCAAGCGAGGGACGATCTCGAAGGTAAGAGGGGATAAGAGACGAAAACCGTCTCGACGGCCCCGCCCCACCGAGGTTCGAAGGCTGGCCCATCCGAAGGGTTCGACGGCCGCGTCGAGCAAATATTTCACGAGCCGGGGAGTGACGTCGATGGGCCCGCCTAGCGGCCGTGACCCACGCGCACGAGCGCAACGGGCATCGGCCGACACGTTCGAGTCCCGGTCAATCTCGACTAAGGGGAATCTCATCGTAGAGAGGCATCGAGCCCCCGAAACCCATCGAACGGTTTTAGGTCCCAATCGAGAATGATCGCACGGATTTATGGAGTTGTCCCCCGGCGGGCCTGCCGGAATCTCTCCGACGAGAAACCGCAACTCCGCTCGAACTTTTCCCGTTATCGAGCTCCCCGAGCCCCGCGTGCCGGTCCTTCCGGGCGAATCGTGGATCTGCTCTACCCTCCGTCGTACGAACGCGACGCGGACGGGGAAAACGACCAAAGACGAAACATCTCTCGATCGACCATTCGCAACGCGTGAAAGGTTCGGGGACCGGCATCGCGAGTACGAGGTCCAACGGCGGGACCGCATCACGACGAGAGCGTCTCGGTCGGGGCATAAGTCCACGACTTATCCCATGGCTCGGGGGCTACTGTCTCACCGGACGCGCTCGCGCGCACCCCGTGAAGAAAACACTTCTCACGAAGACGACCCCTACCTCTCGTAAAGATTCCCCGGGCCGGTCCTCGACTCGCCCGGGGCTCGAGGCTACCGTCGGGGAAAAGATTAGCGCCGCCACGTGGCAGCGCCCGGACCTACCGACGGAAGGTTAGCGCAACCACGTCATTTCCGGGGACCGGCCAATGTTCGTGCGGACCGACCAGGAAACGACCCCAACGGATTACTCAAGGATGTCCGCCTCGCACGACCTTGACGCCTGGGTTGAGGGATTCCGCCTCGCCCGACCTTGGTGTCCCGGTCGAAGAGCTCCGCCTCGCACGACCTTGGCATCCCTCGCACTCGACCTCGTAACTCGACCACCAACCGCATTCAATGCCAAGCGGCCCGGCGCCCACGTGGGCTCGGGCCGGGAATCATTGGAGAGAAGCTCGAGCCCATCCCTCCTGCCGCCACCTGCTCCCGTCGGGGCGCGCCGACGGGACGTCACGTTCTGTTGAATGGCGGGAGTTGGCGTGGGCCGCGGGTTCCGGGAGGAGTCGCTGCCCGATAATGTACGGACGTACAATTCTCGACACACCCGGCGAACAGGTGTAGCTCAAGGTCGAGCTCGAGCAAGCGCCCCGTCCCGCACGACTTCTCCCTCCAAGCTCGACTAGGGAAAGCAATCACTCCCGTACCTCGGCCATATCCAAAGCATCATCGCGGTCGACGGGGAAGGACATGTATGGCATGTCTAAATCCAACCACCCCGTGAACAGCACCACCCGTGGCTCCCCTCGATTGCGGAACACTCTACCCCGACGCCCGTTGCTACGGGAGCGACACGACCGCCCGATCAACCCCGAGGGAATGTACAAACAGGGAAGCTGATTGGAGAACTCCGAAGCTCGACCATCCCCCTTCTCCTCCGTCTTTCTCTTGTAACTCGGGCCCCACCCCTATGACTATAAAGGGGTGTGACTCTACTACGCACGGACAAGACGATTCTCACTACACACACTCTCACACGGGACTTGGAGCACGCTCCTCTCCCACCACATCCGTATTCGCATTTTCGTCTTGGCGCAAGGAACATGACGCCGTGAGACCCCCCCCCCACTGCTGGACGTAGGGAGCTTTCCCGAACCAGCCTAAACCTTTCGTGTCTTCCCTTGTGCACCATCCGGCCAAAACGCGCAACCCCGGGACAAATTCTACCGCCGGTGGTTCGAACACCGACAGGTCTTTAGGACAAGCCTTATTGAGATCGGTATAATCAACACACATCCTTAATTCCTTAGTATTCTTCTTAGGTACAAGAACTGGATTGGCAAGCAAATCCGGATGATACACCTCCCTAATAAATCTAGTAGCTAACAACCTAGTAACTTCCTTCTTAATAACCTCCTTACGATCTTGAGCAAATCTCCATAGCTTCGTTTCACTGGTTTTGCATCGGGACACACCAACAATGCATGCTCAATCTTCTCCCTAGGAACTCCTGGCATGTCGAAGTCTGTCATGCAAAGATATCCCTATTTTCCTCGAGGAAAAGAGTGAGAGTGCTTTCCTATTTCTCGCCAAGGTCTGCCACAATATGGGTGACCTTGGAGGGGTCTATTTCATCAAGTTGGATGGTCTTGGAAGAAAGCTGCTCAGACCTTAAGCTTCTCCTTCGTAGCCTTCTTGGACGGTCCTTCTTCTTCAAGCGGCGCTTGCTCAATAAGAGCGTCGGCTGCCTGCCCTAATTTTCCGACGTTCCTCCCCTGAGTTGACTTGAACTGCTAATTTAGTACTGTGAACTTCACAAGCATAAGCGGTCTTAATATCGAGACCGGAACGATAGGACTCCCTTTGGCCACGACATCTTCAACATCGAGATACTGATAGTTTGGAATTGGCATAAACTTAGCAAGAGCCGTCCTTCCCGAGTATTGCATGATATGTAGAATCAATATCTGCCACCGAAATGTGATGAGCTCCCTTACGAAGTTTTCTTTGGTCCAAAATGTAAGCGGCATAGTGATCTGCTCCAAAGGATAGCTGTTTCTACCAGGCACAATGCCGTGAAACGGTGAAACACTATGTTCCAAGTCTCGCAACCGATGAAAGTTCCAAACAACTTCCATCATCGATGAAAGTTTTCTTCGATCGAGCTTTGTAAACGATTGGAGCGAGAATGAGTGAGTACCGACCGGACTTGGGCAAAACTTACGGATGATCAGCTCTACTGAAAGTAATTGGAACTTCGGACTATCGCAAGTATTCGGAGTGGCGGGAGCTACGGTATTGATTTCTCTCAAAGAAAGCTTCGCTTGCGCTTGGACTCATAAGCATCGGGTCCGCCACAAATCATATTCACCTCACGCTCCGGTTCCTGGAATCCTTCGTCGTCATTGTCCCTATCATCATCACGTTTCGCATCCTTGCCCTTATCATCCTTATAATTCCACAGTCCAGACCGAGGAGCCACCTTCAAAGCATACGAAGAAAAGTGCCTCCGTAAGAAGCACTCTTTATTCTTATGATTCTCATTGTGAATCATGCGGGATCCATCGAGCAAATCCTCAAAAGAAACTTGTTCCCTCGGTCCTCTCTTAGGAGGTGTCGGGTGGTCTCCACCATGTGACCGCCCCACAACGGTGACGAGATTGTCGGTTTGCGCTTGTTGTTCTTGGGGCCGGACTGGTTCTCATGGTCTTGCTTCAGCTCTTTTCCTTTGTTCCCGCGCAGATTTACTACATTAGACTCCTCGGTAGCATAATCATATGCTACTTTGAAGCACTACGACGCCGTCATGGTAAGATTTCGGTTTTGTTTGACCGATCTTATGAACCAATGCTTCACCTTTGACGTCGGCTTGGAACGCAACAATCACTTGCTGATCTGGAACATTGGGGATTAAGGCTTTCTTGCTACGAAACGCCGAATATAGTACTGTGAGAGACTCATCGGGCTTCGCTTAATTCTATTGAGGTCGAAGAAGTTTCCTGGCTTTTCACAAGTTTCCTGAAAATTCTCCACGAACTTTTTAGTTAGTTCGTCCCCAAGATGAGATAGACTCTTTGGGCGAGAGAGTGCAACCATAGACACCCAACCTGCTCCATGCACATGGGAAGATAATTAGCCATGAGGAAAGTGTCGCCTCCTGCAGACCGCACGGCGGTAGTGTACATGCATAGCCATTCAGCTGGTGGGGCCTTGCCATCATATTTGTCAATATTCCTAGGCTTAAATCCCTTGGGATATTTGCAAATCCGAAGATCCCGCGAAACGTCGGGATAAAAGAATACTCATCATCCTCAAAATCGGTCCATACCGGTGATGGTGAGCGATGGCTGCAACGCCAATAGTTACGATCGCGATTATTGTTAGATTCATCGTCATAGCGATTATTCCTTTGCCCCGCATTGGGACTAGGCTGATGATCATTGTTTTCCCTCGGAGGCGAGGATGGAGGTGGAGGCGGTGGAGGTGGCGCCTACCTATCATTATTGCCACACTCGTGTTCTCCGTCTCTTCCATCACGATCACGTCCACACCGATCACGTCTGTTTCGGTCATGATGATCGTTCCTCCTTGATCGATCACCATGTCACGTAGTACGATCGTTGTTCCTTTGACGATCTCCGACCTTTGGCGACGCTACGGTTGTGCGCCTTGTGTTTTGTACTGCAGTCCGAGGTAGTGGTGCCGGAATATTTGGTCGATCATCAACATGCCCAGCACTGCGGCGGTCATCTTCCTCATGCCTTTGCCACTCTTCAGCCCACTCTACATGACGATTTATCGGGTTGCTCCTTGTGTCTCGATTCTAGTTGATTGGGCCTCTCAAGTCCTGAGTAGGCGCTTGATCATGCACATCCGCGATTGGAGTATGCCTACTTCTTGCTCTTCCGTCCGATGAAGCTCCTTCAGGCCGGACCCTTCCATACTTGCTCCAATCGAGATTGAGATCGATCGGAAGATTCTTCTTGATCTTGAACCAACCGATTTGTTTACGGAGCAGCCGCATCAACTAGATTCAAATCCCTCCTCAATCCTGGCGTTTGATTGAGTATCTCCTCCGGGATGTTCTCCAAGATCTGGTTAACTTCCACAATATTGTGGACCGACGAAGTAAATACCCGTGCGTCGTTGAGTTCAACTTCCAAAGCATCCATATTCGAGCCCTACTCGAGCGATTCCTGCGTTTTCCAGCACGACAACCGCGACGATTTTCATACGAGGTGGAGTTTTACGGCACATTAGCAGCCTCGGTTAGTCGTGTTGGGAGCTCCACTAGGGGCAACTCCTGTTCCAAGGGCTCCGGTACGAGTAGTCCCCGGTATATTAGTTCCCGAAAGAAGATGCAGAGCTGTTCCTAGCGGGGAGATTGATCGCCCTCATCATCTATGTTTTCCCCTGCATCTTTTCGCAGGCGTCTGTCCTTTGCTTGTTTGGCCCTTCTTGCGGCTTCAACCGTGGCTTCAACAGGATCAAGCTGAACGATGATTGATCCCAGCGTAAAGACTTTCAGGACGTTCTTCGAAGTTATTTTCAAACTCAAAGGAGTCACTTAGCACTACTGATTGGGCAGCGGTCAAGATCCGAGCCCGATTGACCATACCAAGGGGAAACCGGACCGGTCCGGTTGATCGTGACAAAATGTTGGCAGCGTTAGACTAGTTGGGATCCGAAGTCCAAGCCAACATCGTATCTAGTGATCGCTCTACGACAGCTGCGGCCGGATGACGCGTGGGATTCATCAAGTGAAGCTTGGTGGGAGAATCAGCCTTGAAGTCGGGAGACCCGAAGCGGATCGTGAAGCTGGGTGCGAAGTCGACGTTGAACGAGGAAGCCATCGAACTCGCTATGAATTCGTCGGGACCCCTTCCTAGCGCACCAAATGTCGAGTCTTAATCTCGGCACTAGAACTGCCCCGGTCCCTCATGAGTACGAAAATCGATGGTGCAACACATGAAGCACACAAGAACACGAGATTTTAGACAGGTTCGGGCCTCTCAAATTGAGAGTAATACCCTACGTCCTGTATGTTGTGTATTGCCTTTAGCAGATTGCTAATTGTCGATTGTTTAGAGAGTTTTCGGGGGGGGGTCCCTTCTTCGCCTTATATATCCGGGGAGATAGGGTTACATGCAGAGTCCTAGTCGATTACATGAATTACATACTCGAAACTCTATCTCTATGCTTTCCTTGTTGATTCGAGTCCTAACAAGCTAGTCATGCTTCTTTACTTGTTGATCAAGCCATATCACGTCGGCCTTCATGTCCGTCTTGTTTCCATACCGGTATATGGAAACTTCTATTATTCCATACCTGTGGGGCACCATTCTGTGGACCCTCTCCACCGATCTTATCTTCATTGATATGCTACTATGTCTCCGATTATTCATTCTTTTGACAATTGTATACCCATAAGATAAAGTCTACGACAAGATGAATAGTCAAGCGTAATGGTGAATTTTTCAAATGCTTTTGGGATGGAAGGAGTATCTTTTTCTCTTTCTTGCGCTTTCCAATTCATATGCAAGGATTAGCCTACTTGGTGAGGTCAACTATGCAGAATATTAGTAAACAAATTGGATATAGACAGATATAGCTCCTCCTGTATTTGAATTGGATAGTGCCAAATAATCATTTCGTTATCTCATACCCTATCTCATAGCCTTGTCTTGAAGTTAACGGATGTAGATACTATTATAATATTTTTTTAGATAATGGAATAAATATCTCTACCTTTCCCTCGAAAGGGTACAACCTTAGATACTATTATAAGATTTACATGGATGAAAAATAAAGTTTAGTTAAAGTGAACTATAAATAATGTTTTTTAATTATGTGAATTAAATAAAATATATTCATTTTAGATTTTGGATAGATAGATTCATCCCATATCATCATATCCTACTTATTTTTCTTGGACTTGAATTCATATATGGATGGTCTTGGGTGCTTATTGATGCATCACATATTTGGCATATTTACTTTTTTATTTTCAGCTTGATGAATAGTCGAATATTATCTGTCTCGGTTTTATCTACATCCAGGTACACATCAATATGACAAAAGAAGGATCACCATGTGTTGTAAGTGTCCCGGTACTATTGGCGAGAGATTCTTGGCAAACGTTCTTGTGTCGGAGTATAGTAATGTACACCCACTCTCACTACAAGAAAAATAGCCTCTAGACATGTTTATGTAGTTACGTTTTTGTAAGCGTGTCTACATCAGTAGCTAGAGATACTTTTTGACACGATTTTGAGAATGTGTCAACATGACATGATCTTAGAGACGCTATAATGTTAATAATATGATAAACACGTTTTTTGACATGCTTTCTAAAACATCACAAAGTGTTACGACTTTAGACATGCTTTGAACCATTGGTATCCAACATAAAGACGCTTGTTGACATGTTTTTGAGGGCATCTCAAAATGATAGGATATTTAGAGATGTTTTAACCGTATCCAACGACATAATACATGTTTTTTGACACGGTATTGAAACCGTATAAAAAGTAAGTTGATATTAGACACGTTTTAATCGTATTTACCCTTATTTAGAGACAGTTTTGACACGATATTGGAAATCCTAGAGACGTTAAAGCACTAAGAGAACACGAGTATAAAAGAATATGTGGTAAAAAAAACAACTTTGTTTTCTAGGTGAGATGGTTAGATGAGCTTGTAGAAAACAAAGAGGTCGTAGGTTCAATTCTTACTAATTGCATGAATAAGTCAATCGTTTAGAAGAAGTTTTACAATAATATTTTTGAAACATTATATACAACGTGCATATATTGGTAGAAACGCAGTCCAAACGTATCAATAAAATCGTGTCTACTCCAATACATACAACACATTCATGAAAGCGTATCTATAAACATATCTATGCTTTATAGCATCTCTACTGAATGTCTTTTACTTCAATAGATATGTTTTCAAAAATCGTTTTTACCAAGCTTTGACACGGCACGTTCGGAGACGCCTCGGACACGATTTATGAAAACGTCTCTATATTTTGATTGAGACAAAATAAACGTATCTAGACCTTAAATAAAGCGTATCTACAGGGAGTGTTTTCTAGTAGTGTCTTGGTTGTGCCTTGTGCTACTAAGCTATAATATATTATCAAACAAAATGGTATTACCTACGCAAAATTACATTTTGTCACAAATCAACACCAAGACAAGGCAGGAGAGTAGGCTTGCTGTAGTGTGTACAAATCTAGGATATATCATGTGCGCTATTCACACCCGGTTTTAAAGGACAAATCTGAATGCATAGCTATATGTGTGTCGGGATTAATTATCACACATAGAGAGACAATAGTGAAAATAACAGTATAACCAATGCCATTATTACATCGTCATATCTATCATTTTTACATAGTCTCAAGTAAATGTCTCAAAAGACTAATAAAACAGCGGAAACACCATAACGCCACTTGTAGTCCACTGGGGAGCACGACTAGTAAGAGTCCTCATCGATGTAGTCCATCTCTCCTTCCGAGCAGCATTAGATTGTAGCAAAAGGGAATAACAAGGGTGAGTACATGGGGTACTCAACAAGTGGAGAAATAAAATGACATGCAAGATGAATGAAGGGAAAGCTAATGTATGGTTTGCAATAGAAAGCACCTACAACTAGTTCATTAAATTAAAGCAACCTATTTTACTATGTGAAAGATCCAACAGATTACTCCGCTTGTCAAACACCGCAAGCTACTCCACTTGCAACAAACCACTCTACAGAGTTACCCCACCTATAGAATCCTATGGGTTACACCACCCATCCATGCCCTCTAATTCAAGTGAGGATCCGGGTCGTTCGTGATCGTGAGCACGACTGTTATAACAGTTTTACACTCTGCAGAGGTTGCACAAATTTATCCACATATTGGTGATTTTATCACTATTTAGTGACTAGAAAGAGTCTTCATTCCGCCAACACACTTTCGTAGGTGTGAGACCAAGCGATCACCACAAGGTTTTTCAAAGGACTTTCCAGCTTGCGGAACGCCCATTTAAGGTTTGACCGCTGCAGAAACACAACCTTTCACAACAAAAGCCCCTCCGGCGCACACCTTTCCTCGCCCGAATCTAGAAGTACCTCCTTCCTTCATCCTTCCTCGATGCCCACGATACTTGACCGGGCTCTACCCATATCAGCCTTGTGCTTTGTGCGGAAATCTTGGGTTGCCACTCCAAAAACCGGTCCTTATGATCCCTAGCGGTACCACCACAACCAACAATACTTACACTAGTACTCGTACATACCCGCACCATCGTCAACATCCTTCTATTGGGATCACCCTAGTTCCATGTTCCTAAAAAGCATTACCGGTTCATGATCATTATGTTCAAGTGGGCAATTAGTCAAGATTAGCATTTATGTTCAGTTCAAAACCCCATTATCAACACGCTAAGCAAAAATGTACTCATAACACATCTACCCAAACCAAGGCGACAAGGATAAAAGTGAAGGAAAGGTATGACACATGGGATTCAAATTAAATTGCAATGCATGAAACTAAATCCAGATAGATGATAATGGGTCCAAAATGTATCAAGGACACTTTCTCGGTTCCCTGCTTGCTGCTGCTCAAACTCTTGGTCTTGGAAGTTCTCGTACTTCTCCTCGTCTATTAACGAGTACACCGGAAAAGCATATACACAACTAAATAATAAACAGTACACCAAACAATACCTAATGACTGTGAAAACATTACCAAAATATAGTACTCGATCCTATGAACGTGTGAGCGAAAGAATCGCCTCAAATGGAGTTATGAGAAAAAAGTAAAAAACATTTGAAAATACAGGGTTTAAACTGTAAAATAGGTGAAAAATACTTAGTTATTTCAGGAAAAACTACGCTTACGCCAGACATGATGCAAGCATGACACTATAAAAGATTTTGAATAAAATTTGTATAAGGAAAACGGTGGAATATGTCCACAACCACCGTAGACCGAAGCGAGGCGCCGATGCGCGGGTCCAAGGTGGATCGCTTACTTAACCGCGAAAGGGTACGCGATCCTGGCCATCGATCTTGCGATGGATGTCACTAGTGGGCTGCCGGCGAGATGGTGGGAGGCGATGAAGATGGCAGCGGTGCCGGGGTTGCCCTTGCCGGAGTTGGTGGTTTGGGAACTAGGGTTGTCCAAACTCGACGGGAAAAGGGGCAAAATGTAGAGATGCGGCGGTAGGTCTTCGATCGTGACGAGGAGACGAGTCCGCTGGGCGAGCTTTGACGGGAAGCGGTGGAGCAGCATCGGGAAGCTCGTCGAGGTCTCGTCGGTGTTGTTGACGCCGGTTTTTGACCAAGGGACCCATTGTCGGCGACTATAGGTCAAAGAGGGCCGGTGGGCGTAAGGCCGACGGCCGCTTGGGCGAGTAAAGGGCGCGTCCCTCCCGAGAATCGTGCGCGAACGCCAACGAAGAGCATAACATTGATGGGCCCGGCCCACGTTGTAAAATTAGAAATAATAGTTTAATTTTGGAAGAGGATCCTAGTCGGTTAGGAAATCGGCCCGAAGAGGATCCGAGTAGGATTCTTTGTGCCGGGTATAAATTTGTACTCGGATGTAACTCCGTAAACTCGATTCACATCCAATACAACTTTCGGCGCATCGCCAAACCCTAATTTTCTCGTCAAGTCTACTCGTTTTGCGCGGGGATCTTCGGGGCTCCGGTCGACAACAAAGTCGGCTTGACAAGGTAATTATGTCGTCTAATTCTCGGCGCATTGTTCGTAATTAGACGGCTTAATTGCTAGTTATCCGGCGACCGGATCCGTTTTCAACCGTCGTAGTGAGTATCGGCCGGGATGAGTCAAGTCGACCCGGTCCGGGCTCGTGGTGGAGGTAGTTTGACTTGTCCTGCCTCCCCGTCCCAGCCTTTGCTCATAACGCCGATTGGCTCGGATCCGGTCGTTCGAGTCACGATAGCCGCTATGAGATTTCTTTTACATCTTAGCCGATTCGATCGTGCGGACTCGGTTGACGTGTCCTGTGTTTGCCTTTGCGATAGTTGACTTGTCCTAGGCGCATGCAGCCGATTGGATAGGATGTAGATTTACTTTCATAGTTAAGGCGTTTATGATTATGCTTGTCCCGAATCGGCCGAGCGTGCGCGGCCGTTAGACCTGGTCCGATCGTGTGCCATCGCTTGACTTGTCCTCGTTGGAGCGACCGGCCGATTCGGATCCGTGTGGTTGTATTTGTCTTACTCGTTCTTTCGGAGTGTTTAGCCGATTGCTTATCACGTTCATTAGCTGTTTTATGTTCAATTAGCTAAATCTGTTTGAAACTGCCTTTGGACCCGAGTTATTAGTACGATTTCACTGATTATCATTATACATCTAGATATGATCTAATAACTCATTGTTATAATCAATGGCGGAATCGGCCGGATGCCTGATCGGCCGATTTATCGCCCTAATTGAGGATTAAACCATCTTCTTGCTATCAAATTAATTACATCCCATTAATAATTACCTTGCTTACATTTTATTCGATAATGCATCCCTGCAAAGTCTTAATGATTTGATCGTTTACCGACGAAATCGGCTGCTAGCCACCGATCGCATGTTATAGCGTCGGCCGATTTCGTATAGTTTGTATCACGATTCGTTTGCCTGGCATTTAATACATAAATGGATGGGCCGTGCTGCTCCTCGTCGATGGCCGATTTTGTCTATCTTACGCCGTGAATCGGCCATGGCTGTACATCGGTCTATCCGGGCCGATGATCCGGAATTTTACACTTTTTATTGTCTTTGTTGGTTTGCAGGAAAACCATCCGGCACGCACCAGCACGACACGAGAATCGGCGAGCCGAGCCGGTCCGTTGGGAGCACAGGACCTCGTATCGGCCGGGGTTTCGGTGGACTCTCCGGACAACGGTGTGTTGGCGACCTTTGGCGTCAACACACTTTTTGGCACGCCCAGTGGGACAGAAGCAACCAAGATCAAGATGTCGTACATGCAGGCTGTCGGGGAGGACGGAATGCCAATGGTCGATGCTGAAAATCGACCGATTTTTGTTCCAGTTCCTCTTAGGACGGATGGCAAAGGGCATGGAGAAGTTTCGATGACAACGAGGTTTCGGCCTCGGGGGAAGATGACGACGGAACAAAAGCTGCAGTACCAAGAATACCTGGCCGAAGCAATGAAAAAGTACTTTCAAGCCCTGAAAGTGACACGTGGCGAGTGGCCACAAAAGGAGACATCCCTCGGATTCTCGCATCCGGAAGAACTAGACCAAATCAAAGCCCGGAGACCGCCGGATGCCAACCAACTCGGTGATATGGTCAACTCGTCCGTTCATCGAGCCCTAATCAATCAATCAGGCGTGTTGACCAACACCATCGGAAATTTGATCAAGGACACAGCTTGATGGCAGATCGTTCACTCGAAGGATATTCCGGACCTGCGTACACTCCGCCTTTTGGCACTCTTGTACGACCAATTCAGGGAGTTGGCCTCCGGAATACCACACCGCCAGCAGGATTTCAGCCTCAGTACGGCATGCCACCTCACCTATGGCCCGACAAGGACAATGCAAATGCAAGTACCAAGTACGACCCAGCCAGGCAAAGAGGATGACGGTGGCCCCAAGAAGTCGGTAACGGAGGAGGGCGACAAACAGGATGCACAACAGCCGACTTCCGAATTAGGGGCAGCGACCAATGTGGCAGCGGTCCCGCAGATGGCACAACGAGTCTAATTTCTTCTACGTACCAAATACCGGCCCGAGTAGAATTGAGAACTCACCCACTATAGTACGGCCGATATCTGGTATTCCACAGCCAACCGCATCGGCTGGGGACAGTGGATTCATGATCGGACGGCCGATCCAATCGGCCATGAATTATGGAATCGCTCCGCGTACACTCGTTCCCGCCATCGGTACCGGGATTTCTGGAAACGGCCGCTTGATACACCCGACCGGGGGCAGCCCAACACAGCTTATATGACGGGGACCGGATCGGCGGCCGTTGAACCCAATGATATAAATAGCCTCATGGCTAAGATCGCCGATATGATGAAAGATCGGCTCGATTTGAAGCCTAAGGAGAAAAGTGCATTGTATCGGCGACCTTACCCCGACCGGATGGATTCCGTGGCTTTACCCAACAAGTATAAAATTCCCGAGTTTTCCAAGTTTTCCGGGCAAGATAACACATCAACTATGGAGCACATCGACCGGTATGACGCACAACTTGGTGAGGCATCTACTCAGGAGGCTTTGCGGGTTCGGCTATTCCCACCGTCATTGTCCTGGATCGGCCTTTTCATGGTTTGCTTCACTGTCACCTGGTTCTATTCGTAGTTGGGCCGATCTCGGAGAAAAGGTTTCACTCGTACTTCTTCACGGGCATTACCGAGCTTAGTTTGTCCGATTTAATGGTAGTGAAACAGAAACCGGGGAATCAGTGGCTGATTATATACAAAGGTTCAGGACTCGAGGGGACGATGCTACAATCCGAACCTCGACAGAGCAGCAGCTTGGCCGAGATCGCTTATGCGGGGCTATTCTCCAACATCAAAGAAAAGTTTACCCCACATGAGTTTGATGGGCTGGCACAACTGACACGTAGGGCGGTTGGCCAGGAAGAAAATCTCCACTCACCAGGAATCGGCGGTATCGGGTAGCTTATGCTGATTTCGACGAGTGAAGATGATGAAGAGGGAATTAATGCAGTTGAGTGGACTAATAATAAACGGCCGATATTTTCTCCGCATGTCAATCCTAAGGAGAGAAAATATGATTTTGATTTATCTAAGGCCGACGAGATATTTGATCACTGTCGCGGGAAAAGAAAATCCAGCTTTCACCTCATCACAAAATTCCTACGCCGGAAGAGTTGAAGAAAATGGCTAAGTGGTGCAAGTGGCATGGAAATTCACATCATAACACCGTTGATTGTTATGCTATGAGAGATGAGATCCGGAAGGCAGTTGACAGTGGGGTATTGCGAGCAGACTGATGTAAAGAAGAAGATGAAAGTTGATGGGCACCCTTTCCCGGCTAATACGATGTACATCAATACCATCGGCGGTGGATCAGCTGGTTTCATACGCCGATATGAGAGGAAGAGGGAGAGGGAAGAAAGAGATCAGAGCGGCACGTGAACAGGAGTCTATCTGGTCAAAGTCGCGAGACAGTGCAAAGCATGGTCCGCCGAGAAGATTTTGACCCACATTGGGATTGTCCTTTCTTTCAGCATCTGCTGGGACCGAAACATGAAGCTTCCATCTATCGAGAACTGCCTGCAGTGCACTAGCCGGGAAGAGTATCGTGATGTCGGGTCGTCAAGTTACCGGGGACGGCCGATTGGTCGCAACTATGAATCTCAACAATCGGCCCCCGTAAGAGCAATCGGCTATGATCACGGATATGATGAACGAAGATACGTAGTGCCAAAGAGAACCTCCGTTCACGAACGACTGGGGCCAATCAATGATGAAGAAGAGTCCGATTACCAATACCATGAAGATTCGGGAGATGATCAAACCGAGAACGAAGGACAGGTGGTGCCCCGGTGGTTTGCTCAAAGAAACCCAAAAGAGGAGGCTTCAAAGAATGCGTTGTCGGGAAATCAAGGGTGGACGGCATTACGGAGATGATCAAGATGATGAGTCCAAACCCAAGAAGGAATGGAGGCCGAAAGTGCAATCTCAAGTGGTCCGGCCGAAGCCGCGGTGAATATGATATCCATGATGCCCAGGATTGTCGGATCAGCCGATGAAAATTCGATCGAAGAGGAACCAGCTTGGGGAGACTTCAGAGATTCCGTGGACGCCGGAATCGGCGGTATTTGATAAGCCGCTCAACTCGATCATTTGCATCTCAAGGCATTGTACATTAGCGGCTACGTCAATGGGTCACCAATGAGGAAAATGTTGGTCGACGGAGGGGCCGCGGTCAATGTCATGCCGATTACTACATACCGCAAGCTCTGGAAGACGCCGAAGAAATGATGAGGGCTAATCCGACGCTCAAGGAATACAGCGGGAGAAGTCAAGATGTGCGTGGGGCCGCAATAATGGAAATCACTCGTGGGCAGCAAAACTATACCCACCACTTTTTTCATCATCGACGGAAAGGTGCATACACAACTTTGTTGGGGAGAGACTGGATTCATGCCAACTCGTTGCATCCCATCAACCATGCACCAGTGTTTGATTCAATGGGTCGGCAACAAGGTCGAAATCGTACGGCCGATAAATCTGTAACCATTGCAACCGCCGATTTCGAGTTTGCTCGGTCTAGAGAGCCTCGCCTTGTTTATCGGGCACGTATTGGGATGCGGAGGCCATAAACATCACCGACGACGGAGTTATTGTGACCGGGGGTCGGTACCCCCGGCTGCTCCGATGGGCCCCACAGGAGAATTGACGGACAATCGGCCGATCGATACATGCACCGAGGATATGATGAATCGGCCGATTGACGAACCGTAAGACGGAAAATTAGGCCACGGTTTTGTGTCGGCCGACGAGTTAGAAGAAGTAGATATAGGGGATGGAGACAAGCCTCGGCCGACATATATTAGCAAGAAATTGTGTAAAGAAGTAAGAGATGAATTAGTGGCCTTGTTGAAAGAATATAAAGATTGTTTTGCTTGGGATTATAGCGAGATGCCTGGACTCACCCGATCGATTGTTGAACATCGGTTGCCCACCAAGCCCTGGATATCGGCCATATAAGCTGTGGGGCTCGGAAAATTGACCCTAGGTATTATGAAGCCGTCAAAGAAGAGATTATCGGATTATATGAGGCCGGCTTCATTAGGCCATGCCGATATGCGGAGTGGGTTTCCGAGATTGTGCCGGTGGAAAAGAAGAATGGAAAGATGCGAGTTTGTATTGACTTCGTAAATTTGAATAAGGCAACTCCGAAAGATGAGTACCCAATGCCAAACGCCGATTTGTTAGTTGATGCGGCCGCCGGCAACAAAATTTTGAGCTTTATGGATGGAAATGCTGGGTACAATCAGATTTTTATGGCCGAAGAAGATATATCGAAGACGACTGCTCGGATGCTCCTGAGCGTTGGGACTATATGAGTGGGTTGTCATGACCTTCGGACTAAAAAATGCTGGTGCTACATATCGTAGGGCCATGAATTTTATATATCACGATTTAATCGGCCGGTTGGTGGAAATTTATATTGATGATGTCATGGTAAAATCAAGATCGGTTGGGAGTCATGTGGCTGATCTCGGAGAAGTGTTGAAGAGGACAAGACAATATGGCTCGAAGATGAACCCGCTCAAGTGTGCGTTTGGCGTCTCAACTGGACAATTTCTGGGGTTTATTGTGCATGAAAAGGGAATTGAAGTCGGCCCTAAGAGTATTGATTCTATCAAAAAGTTGGAACCGCCGACGAACAAGACGAAGCTCCAGTCCCCGATCGGCAAGATTAATTTTATTAGGCGATTTATTTCAAACTTGTCTCGGTCGACTTGATGTGTTTACGCCGTTGTTGAAACTCAAAGCCAATCAAGAATTTCGGTGGAAGCCGATCCATCAAAAGGCTTTAGAAGATATCAAGAAATATTTGGTGTCCCCACCAGTGATGGTTCCGCCAAAGCCAGGCACACCCTTTAAGTTATATTTATCGGCCGATGATAGGTGCATCGGCTCAAGCATTGACTCAAGAACAAGAGGGAAAAGAGCGGGTCATATTTTATCTCAGCCGCAAATTAATTGACGCAGAAACACGGTATCCGGAGGTGGAAAGGTTATGTCTCTGTCTCGTATTTTTCCTGCACAAAATTAAGGCATTATCTCGTTGGCCGAAGAGTGTACTCGTTGTCCGCCAGTGCCGATGTCGTAAAATATATGCTATCGGCTCCGGTCCCCAAAGGCCGGTTGGGCAAGTGGATGTTGGCAATTGCGGAGTTTGATTTAGGCTATGAATCGGCCAAAGCAAGTAAAAGCACAAGTATTGGCTGATTTAATAGTGCAACACGGTGAACACTCGGCCGGATACGTTGAACCAGATGCCATGGACGGTATTCTTTGATGGTTCAATTTGCAAGGAGGGAAGTGGAATCGGCTTGGTTGTTGTGTCGCCTCGGGGGCAATACGTGGATACTCTATTACAGTAGAGGCGCACACCAACAACCAAGTCGAATACGAGGCAAGTATTAAAAGGACTGGAATTACTCATCGATGCCGGGGCTGATTTTGTGGAAATTTTCGGCGATTCCTTGTTGGTTGTGAGTCACTGGCCGATGAGTATGAGTGTAAAGATGAAATATTGTTGCAATATCATAGAAAGTGCCGAAGTTAATGAAAAGGTTCAAGTGTGTTAAAGTCAGCCATATACCAAGAGAGCAGAACTTTGAAGCAAATAACTTGGCTCGCTTAGCATCCGGATATCGGCTCGCCGAAAACAAGCTTAGAGATAGCTGATATTGAAGAAGCCGATTGGCGTACGGAAATTCGAAATTTTTTGAGCGATCCATCCCAACCTACGGATAAGAAGATAAGATATAAAGCTTTGAAGTATGTTCTGTTGGATGATCAATTATTTTTCAAGACAATTGATGGGGTGCTTCTCAAGTGTATTGATGACACCGAGGCCAAAGTGGTAATGAGCGAAGTGCATGATGGGATTTGCGGAACGCATCAATCGGCCCATAAAATGAAGTGGCTGCTAAGGCGAGCTGGTTATTATCGGCCGACAATGTTGGCCGATTGTTTTAAATATTATAAAAGTTGCCAAGATTGCCGTAAATTCGGACCTATACAGAGGGCGCTCGCGTCGCCTATGAATCCAAGAATCAAACCTTGGCCGTTCGTAGGTCGGGCCATGGATATGATCGGCCGGATAAATCCAGCGTCAAGCAAAGGACATCAATACATATTAGTAGCTACAGATTATTTCACGAAGTGGGTTGAAGCGGCACCCTATCGCAAAGTTTCGACGATCGACGTGATAACGTTTGTTAAAGAGCATATCATTTATAGGTTTGGGATTCCAGAAACAATCACGACAGATCAAGGATCAGTATTCACGTCGGACGAATTTCAATCTTTTGCTGATGAGATGGGAATTAAGTTGATTAATTCGTCGCCGTATTATGCCCAAGCCAATGGCCAAGTCGAAGCGGCAAATAAGAGTCTGATCAAGTTAATCAAGCGGAAAATACAAGAGTATCCTCGTAAGTGGCATATGAAATTGATGGACGCTTTGTGGGCTTATCGTATGTCACGGCATGGGGCCATGCAAGTTGCGCCGTATCAGCCTGGTATATGGGCACGAGCCGCATCGCCATGGGAGACAACTATCGGCTCCGGAAGGATTGAGTTGCAACAAAAGCTTTCGGCCGATCAAGTACTACGGATTGATGATGGATGAATTAGAAGATGTAGTACAAAATCGGCTGGATGCATTGGAAAAAATAGAGCAGAATAAGGCGAGGGTCGCCCGCCATTATAATAAGAAGGTTGTGCAGAAACAGCTTTAAAGAGGGCGATTTGGTCCGGAAGCTTAGGATGCCAATCGACGTGAAGGACAATCGGTTTGGTAAATGGTCGCCTAATTGGGAAGGACCTTATTTGATTAACCGATCGGCACCGGGTAATGCATATATTTTGAAAGAGTTAGAAGGGGAAGAATTCGGCCGAGCACTTAATGGAAAGTATTTGAAGCAGATATTATCCTAGTATTTGGATTAACTCATAGTGTTCGGCCTAAAAGAGACTACAGCCGATGTCGATGCACATCGCCTTGAGACGGCCGATACCGAGAGTATTGCCCTTAGCCCATAAATATGAAAGTAAAACAGAGGGAGTCACCGATAAATTAGCCGATGTTTAAACATCGCCTTCGGATGGCCGATATTATGGTATATCGCCCTTAGTGTAAAAAAATATTCGCAACAAATTTTGTTCAAAATCCTATTACACCTAAGCATAATCGATCGCCTCAAGCACGGGACAAGAAGTCTTGGACGGCAGATAGTGCGCGGCCAAGCATGGAGTCGAGTTTAGCCATGACCAACAGGTCATCGTCGATGGGGCCGACATCGGCGTGCGCCGCGGCGACCATCTTCTCGGCCGTTTGAATTGCTTCGTCCGTCGTCTTCCGTTGAGCCGCCACGTCGCCCGACAACCGTGCAATGGTGGCTTCCAAGGCCGCCGCCGCCTCCTCCTTGAGAGCCGCCGATGCTCTCAAATCGGCAATCTCCCGGTTGATTACCCGCAGTTCATCCCGCCGATTTGAGAGTTGCTCTTGCATCTCCCGGGTCTTCCGGGCCTCCTCCTCGGAGCGCTTGATGGAGTTCTCGGCGAGTAACGCCGCTTGCCGCTGCTCCGCGTGGCGAGCCGGACGCCGCCGGGCACGGGTGAAGTCCATTTGCCAATACTCCATGTATGCCACGCGGTGCGAGCATCGCGCACATCCTCCGGGAGCTCAGTCCGGACCTCCAAGTACCGGGCCCTTATGGGTTGAGCGTCGGCCACCAAGCGACCGACCGAAGAGGCCTCGAGCCCGCGCGCGATTTCGTTCATGGTGGTAAGACCGGAGGAAGATACCAAAATCGGCGCAGACGAGGGAAGCTAAGCGCCCGAAATACCAAGAAAAGTAAAATGAAGTTAATAATCGGAGGCAAATCAAGAAAATAAAAGGAGATAGTAAAAACAAACCCGCGAAGCGTCGATGCGGAGCGGCCGGACGTCTATCGGCTGTGCCATTGAACCTACAGAGTTCGTGTGTTCCAATCAGCTCTCGGCCGGCCGATTCCCTTTCACCAGCGGCATCTTCGGAGGCGGCATCGGTGCCTACAGGAGAAGCCGCGGGCGGCTCCCGACCGACCGATTCTTCGTCGGCAGCGGTGCCTTTGGGAGAGGCCGTGGGCGACACACGGCCAGCCTTGTTCGGCTTCGGCGGCGACCTCAGGAGATGCAGGCCGATCCAAGCGAGTTGAGCTCTCCGTAAGATTTGGATCGGCCTGGCTTGGTACGACCGCCGATTCCGGAGCTACGGGGTCGGCCTTTCGGTGTCGGCGTCCTGGCCCGTGGAGGAGTTGATAGGCGGATCGGCCTATCGTGCGTTGGTGTCCGGGCCCGAGGAGGAAGAACCGCCGATTCCCGCAAAGAACTCGTAGTTAGACAAGTATGCAAAGTGAAAAGGGAATCAGCGATCATGCAATAATTACCCGGCGCAGCGGTGATGGTTCATCGAAGTAGTCCGGGTCGGACGGGCGCACGAGCCGCTTTAGCAGCGCGCGGTGTCGCTTCGGGGCTTGAGTCGGCCCCGCAGCTGGCACATTAGCCTTCCTCTTTCCGAGGGCGGCTGTTTTAGTCTTGGCCTTGCGGGCAGCTGGTGCCCTCGACTCATCGCCGCGAAAGCTTGGGCAGGAGTGCGATCGGTGAAGCCGATATTTGGAACAATTGGGCTCGGCATTAGGTATGCAATCGGCCGGCCACCGATGCTCCGGGTCGGCGGCTCCTCCGTGTCCGATCGAAAAGGAATATACAAGGGTGAGCATTTGGAGTGGCCGATTTCATTTTATAAAATCGGCCTTACGTAAATAAATCGGCTACACGTACCTCGGCGAAAGCTTCGCTCAGGACTAAGCCGGAGAAGAAGGAAGCAAGTGTTCCGGCCGCGGAGGTGCCGATTCCACTCGCCCCACCAGCGGTCAAAGAGGCGGGTACTCCGGGCGCCGGGAAAATCCGGCTAAGTCGCCGGTGATGACATCGGCGGTAAGGCCGACAAGCCAATTCCACCGAATGGCGTTGTCGACGTTAGCCCGCGCCTTTATTTGCCCCACATAGAAGAGGTCGGGGGCAACCGGCCAAAGCCGAGTTGGCGGGCCGCCACCGACGGGTGGTAGAACTCATAGGAGCGAAAGCTTTGCTCCCAAGCAATGAGTCCCGTCGGCAGCAGACAGGGGCGGAGGCAGGTGGTGAAGATCTTGACCGCCTCCCCGTCGGCCGTTGGGAAGGTGGGATCGATCGGAAAAGGAGTGTCATACCCCTTCTCGAAGAAATCGATGTACGGGTACCAATCCGTACTTTCGTTGTTGAGGCCCTTGTAGAGGGCGGCGAACCAATATGCCAGGTTGTCATCCGACATAGCCGCCCCGGTGCCATGGATAACGCTTCCCCGAAAGAAATGCACCGGCTGAATCCGGCGTGGCCGATTCGGCGTAGTTGCCGGGAAAGGTGAGCGCACTAAGGTCTAGATCGATGGCCTTGGTGGTATGAAGGGACAACCACATTTGGATAAACCACCAAGGGCCACCCAAGTTCTTGATCGATCGGCCGGAGCGCAACTCCACCGAAACCCGGTGAAGAAGGAGGTACGCCGACCCCGTAAGATACTTGCCCATGGGAAGGGCCCGGCCGTCGGCCAGTACATCGGCCATCGGCAGAAATTGTTTGTGGGGCTCACGCCGACCCCACGAAGAAGAAGTGGTCAAGCCACATGTTGAGGAAGGCAACGTGCTCGCGGCGATCGACCGTGCCGTGCCCCTTATTGTAGGTCCGGATGTAGACCTTCCAACCCCCGGTGTCCTTAGGGTTGATCCGATGGGAGGACTTAATGCGGATGGCATTTGGAGTGGCCTCCGCCGTGATATTCAAATCGGCCAACATGACCGTATCCAGGAGGGTCATGGTAGCCGGCCGTGGCCGAACATGAAGCGGTTCAGGGCATCCGACCGGAGATAAGAAGCCGCCGCCAACGAACGGTTCGTTCTTGTGGTGATCGGCCGAGAGAGTTTGATGGCGTGGGCGATGCCGATATCGGCCCAACCTTGCGGATGGACGGCCGATACCCGATTATACCAATCACGCCATCCAAAGAACGGGAGTCGGCCATGACCGAAAGCCGTTGGCCCACTCGGCCGATAAAGGAGATTGTTGCCGAAACGGAACCCGGTTCGTTTCGGCACGGATGAGATCCGTGGGGTCGGGATCGCCCATGGGGCCCAAAAAGAAGTGAGTTGGGATGTTGGATGGGATGACGACTTGGTTCCGGATCTCCTAAAAACAAGGAATAGGGCTAAAATAAGAAACGGAACGGAAAGAAGATAGATTGTGAAAATGAACAAGAACAAGAACGCGAAGAAAGATTGCAAAGGTAGAAAAGAGGGGTGCTCGAATGTACATTACCTCCGGAACGGCGTTGGTGGTGGCGACGACGCTGCCGGCGGCGGCGGCGCAGCAGCAGCAACAATGCAGGATTCATGGTCACCGGGAGAGAAAATGACGGCGGCGCGGTGGGAGGTTGGAAGGGCTCGAAAAGGCAAAAGTCGCTAGAACAGGGGAAGATGAAAGCTAAGGAGAAGAAACAGATGGGAATGACCGGGGTGACCCCGGGTTTTATGGAGAGGTGACGGGCGAAGAAACCGGCGCAAGAAAAGAGGATAAATCAGTCCGACGCATGCGTTGCATACCCCGGACTCGGGGGCCATGTGTTGACGCCGGTTTTTGACCAAGGGACCCATTGTCGCCGACTATAGGTCAAAGAGGGCCGGTGGGCGTAAGGCCGACGGCCGCTTGGGCGAGTAAAGGGCGCGTCCCTCCCGAGAATCGTGCGCGAACGCCAACGGAAGAGCATAACATTGATGGGCCCGGCCCACGTTGTAAAATTAGAAATAATAGTTTAATTTTGGAAGAGGATCCTAGTCGGTTAGGAAATCGGCCCGAAGAGGATCCGAGTAGGATTCTTTGTGCTCGGTATAAATTTGTACTCGGATGTAACCCGTAAACTCGATTCACATCCAATACAACTTTCGGCGCATCGCCAAACCCTAATTTTCTCGTCAAGTCTACTGTTTTCGCGCGGGATCTTCGGGCTCCGGTCGACAACAAAGTCGGCTTGACAAGGTAATTATGTCGTCTAATTCTCGGCGCATTGTTCGTAATTAGACGGCTTAATTGCTAGTTATCCGGCGACCGGATCTGTTTTCAACCGTCGTAGTGAGTATCGGCCGGATGAGTCAAGTCGACCTGGTCCGGGCTCGTGGTGGAGGTAGTTTGACTTGTCCCGCCTCCCCGTCCCAGCCTTTGCTCATAACGCCGATTGGCTCGGATCCGGTCGTTCGAGTCACGATAGCCGCTATGAGATTTCTTTTACATCTTAGCCGATTCGATCGTGCGGACTCAGCTTGACGTGTCCCGTGTTTGCCTTTGCGATAGTTGACTTGTCCTAGGCGCATGCAGCCGATTGGATAGGATGTAGATTTACTTTCATAGTTAAGGCGTTTATGATTATGCTTGTCCCGAATCGGCCGAGCGTGCGCGGTCGTTAGACCCGGTCCAGCCGTGTGCCATCGCTTGACTTGTCCCGTTGGAGCGATCGCCGATTCGGGATCCGTGTGGTTGTATTTGTCTTATCGTTCTTTCGGAGTGTTTAGCCGATTGCTTATCACGTTCATTAGCTGTTTTATGTTCAATTAGCTAAATCTGTTTGAAACTGCCTTTGGACCCGAGTTATTAGTACGATTTCATCGATTATCATTATACATCTAGATATGATCTAATAACTCATTGTTATAATCAATGGCGGAATCGGCCGGATGCCCGATCGGCCGATTAATCGCCCTAATTGAGGATTAAACCATCTTCTTGCTATCAAATTAATTACATCCCATTAATAATTACCTTGCTTACATTTTATTCGATAATGCATCCCCGCAAAGTCTTAATGATTTGATCGTTTATCGACGAAATCGGCTGCTAGCCACCGATCGCATGTTATAGCGTCGACCGATTTCGTATAGTTTGTATCACAGTTCGTTTGCCTGGCATTTAATACATAAATGGATGGGCCGTGCTGCTCCTCGTCGATGGCCGATTTTGTCTATCTTACGTCGGAATCGGCCATGGCTGTACATCGGTCTATCCGGGCCGATGATCCGGAATTTTACACTTTTTATTGTCTTTGTTGGTTTGCAGGAAAACCATCCGGCACGCACCGAGCGCACACGAGAATCGGCGAGCCGAGCCGGTCCGTTGGGAGCACAGGACCCTGTATCAGCCGGGGTTTCGGTGGACTCTCCGGACAACGGTGTGTTGGCGACCTTTGACGTCAACAGGTGTGCGGAGTGGAATCCTTGCGCCGAGTGTCGAGCTGGATGCGGTTACTCCAATGACGGGCGGCGGGGGCAAGGGTTTGGGATCTCATGGCAGGCGTCGAACCGTTGAGAGGGAGTTACGGTGCGATGTGGTTTTATGGGGCACAACGCCCTAAATTCAATCGCGCACGTCAAGGGAGCGACGTGGAGTCGGACTCCGACTCGGAGCGGAGCAGATGACACAATAGCGTGTGGCATGGGCGGTGCTTGCGCGAGGAGAGCTGGTCCGGGTGGGCTGCGCGCGAGGTGCTGGCTGCGGCCCGGAGAAAAGGAAAGGGCAAGGGAAAGGGAAAGGGAAAGGGAGGAAAAGAGAAGAGAAGCGGGCAGCGAAGAGAAGAAAACGGCCGGAAGGTCACGAAAGTTTTCTCAATTCATTTTTTCCTGTTTCCTAAACAAAACCAAATTATATAAAAACTTTTGCTAGCAAAATTTTAAATAACAGTTTCCAGACAATAAAAATCCTATTGCATACTACTCCAACATGAATGCAACTATCAGCCATAAAATAAATTAAATATAGAGAATTTTATCATTTTGCAAAAGTTGAAAATCCGGGTGATACAACTAAAGGTTCAAGAAGCTATATTTCAATAATGCATACCTATTTATCATGTCACAACCATCTCTCATGTTCCTTACATGATTGATGAATAGTGGTGCAAGCTCATTGAGAAGTGATCAAGTGTGCGGAACAACGTTCTTGTTCTACCTCAAATATATTCTTACATGGT
The DNA here is from genome assembly GCA_031894775.1 of Chloris gayana. Classification (NCBI taxonomy): domain Eukaryota; kingdom Viridiplantae; phylum Streptophyta; class Magnoliopsida; order Poales; family Poaceae; genus Chloris; species Chloris gayana. The sequence goes on from JAUNZO010000366.1 coordinate 68,091, forward strand.
ATTTAATTTTCAAGTTATGATGCTGATCTCTCTTGTAGGCAACAAGTGACAACGAAGCCAAAGTCAAATATCAGCAGACTACAATATCTTGCTACTATGTTGCACAATTGCACACATATGTAAGTCTAAATTGCTAATTGTTTATCTATGTTATGGACTCTGCTATTTGAGTCTTTGTCATGGGCCGAGTGCATGTGAACATCCCATTTGATGTTTGTCCGTAGTTTTGTATAATAGATGAAGCATATCAAGAAGGATGCATAACCACGTGAAGAAGGTGAGGAAGAAGTATATGAAGAAGAGCTCAAAGCGGTGGAAGCCTTCAAGGTCTACCATACTAGCAAAAAGGGCATTAATGAGGTGGTAAGAGATGTCGTGGTATGGTTCGTTGCAACCATATTGCTTTCCTATGTGCGTTGTCAAAGTTGTTAAGTGGTTTAGCCCTCTCGCTCAATTGTATTTATCCTTATGCTTATTTCATTTTCATTTTTTATACTATCAATAAACTATTTTGCGCTTGAATTTGCAATCTTCTATGGAGACTTTGCTGGAGCTTATTGCTGATAGGGTGACATGATTGGCCAATGCTCGAGGTTGTTTCAAAGGTCCTCTCTTAGACCAGGTGCACCAACACTATCTTGAAGAGGTTGAATGAGCTGCTTCGCGAAGAACGTGTAGCTAAAAAAGAAGGTGCAACTACCATCATTGTAGAGGTTGATGCACTAAAGAAGAGGTCAAAAGCTACTAATGAAAAGCTAGAAAACGTCCAACGAATCTTTGAGGAGTAGAAGAAACAAGAATAGAATAATGTACTCCTTCGACAAATCCTACTCTTGTATGGTGCTGGTACCTCTTCTTAGCCTAGTCTTGATTCGCAATTCTCTAATGCTAGAGATTATGTAATGTGGTGAAAACCTATTGGGTTTCATAGAACCTCTAGTGAAACCTAGAGTTGCTATTGTGAACTCATGTTCTATGATCTTAATCATGTGGTTGGTTTTGTGCTCTGTTTCGGAAATTTTATTTCTTATTTGTGATCTGATTTTGTAGTGTGGATCTGTATATTATGTAGCCACATGGACATAAAAGAAATGACAACGTTTGTGATGCTATTGTGTGGTGGGGAACTGAGGTGTTGACTTATGTACAAATCAAAAGTTGACATGTGGTTAAATCACATATAGCTAGCAAATGACCTATGCATTCAAGCCTAGTGGATAGGAAGAGCAAAACAAGGACAAGCAAACACTCAACTCCTATTCATGCAAGTCTATGAGGCATGCGTGGTAGGGAACAATATAGATAACAAGCACAGGATCAACTAGAACAAGAGCACACACTAGATTACTTGTTGAAAGGTAAAGATAATAAGTAAGAGTAAGTAAGTAAAGGAGAGAGCTAAGAGATGTCCATGATTTTTAGCTTGAGGTATCCGAAGGATGGTGCCTTCCCCTGGTCCACGTTGATCCTACTCCTGCCAAAGTCACAAGCTCCCTCGCCATTCACCGGAGTGGAGTCCTTGCCCGGAAGCTCACTTCACTCTCCTAGTGAAGTCATGACCGCGTAGCAACTGCCCTCCAACGCAAAAGCATGTCTCCCTCAAGGACTTGCCCTACTAGTCCAGGTGGCGCCCTGCCCCGTGCTCCCCGAACCCAAACACAGGTGCTCACTATTGGTGCTCCTTCTCGAGGCGAGCCCGAACCTCTCACATACTTGTGAAGGCCTCCATAACCTTCATGGAGTGCTCAACACCGACTCCTAACTAGTCTAGGCCCTGCCATAGACCAAGAGTAGCATTAGGCCCGGGCATTCGGTTTATGCAGCGACCCCACCGTACTCTAATGTGGCAGCCAAGTCCCTTAGTTGGCCCGGAGCTAATCCAACTCCATTATGGACACCATATGCTACAACGACCCCATCGCATCTTATGATGACGTCCTTGAAGACTTAGCGGAGTGCAAGTTACCTCACACAATCTCCCGGACCTTGTTATGGAACATCGTATCTTATACGATGACTCCACCGTAGCTTACTATGGCTCCCACGTCTTACACCGGAGAAAACAACACGATTCCGGAATGCCATATCTTACGGTGATCCCATCGTATCCTACGATCACGTCTAAGTCCTTGTCTTGGCTCGGTACTCATCCAAGTGCATTCAGGAACACTGTACCCTACGTTGACTCCACCTTATCTTACCGTGGCCTTATCTTTCTGCAGTCTAGAGCTCAAGTCTCACCGCACCTTACGACGCCTTACGTGTACCTTACGGCAACCTCTTCCTGTCCACCCAACACTTTGTCCTAGACTCTTCTTAAATCACCGTATCTTATGGTGACCCTGTTACATCTTATGATTTCACCTCTTCTTTCCTTCATCATTGGTCTCACCTTGCCCATCAGCAGACCTTGCCATCACATCTTCTCTAGATCTTGTAGTGCCTAAGAGCATCATGTTTGCATCCATACCCTTCTCTACTAGGATGATCCTCGAGTATGGCCTATACCCCCTTGATAGTTCGCTTTTTCCTAAGGACACAACCTATCAATCTAGCCAAAGAGACTGCAAGCACTTGGACCTAGCTGTCCTTAGCCATGTTCCATCTTCTTGCCTGCAACCTCTCCCAAGAGCTTCCATGATCACCACAATCTCCAAATGATACCTTTGTCTTCTATGAGATTTGGTCGTCCTAGAGATGTCATCCTTCGCTTGATCATTATCTAGGTTGTATATGTATAAGACCAGCAACTTCACAACACTAGAGTAGATATTAGATAGCACACTTCATCATTGTCATCTTAATCACCAAAACCAACACTCATGCCATGTCAATGGACATGAAGCTTACAACGCGTCACCCGGGTAACAAAAGACACATAGTCCAATAGGAAAGAGCTGGAAGGTGCTTCCAAAAGCAAACATGTGGTGTACCTATGAAAGGACCTTGATGTCGCCTAGAGGGGGGGGTGAATAGGCGAATCCTGCAAATTAAAACTTAAAACCGAAAACACCACCAAAACCGGTCGGACTCGTCTTGTCGTGGAGTGTAGGAAACCTTGTTCTTCTATCTATCTCGAACCAATACTCGGAGTAGTGCCTCAATTGATGTTGGTTGCAGTAACACTTAGTCCCTACACATCACAAACAGGCACAACCGAGTAGATCAAAGCGGAAGCACAATATGAGATAGAAAAAATAAATAAGAGAGCAAACCGAACAAGGGGACACAAGAGTTGTTTGCCGAAGTTCGGATTCACCCCATGAATCTTACGTCTCCCTTGAGGAAGCTTGAGTTGCTCTAACTCCAAGCCGGGTCTCTTTCAACCACTTTCCCCGGTCCACTAGCTTGATCTTTTTCCTTCCGGAGGCAAGATCACAACCTTCACAAACTGACCCTTGGCTCACCACAACTTGGGAGCTCGCGGGTAACACCTAGCCATCCAGGAGGCTTCACCTCCAAGACTAACAAATGCCACAAGATTGCTCAACGCAGCCACAAAGTGCTCAAGGCTTTGATTGCTCACAAATACTCAAAACTCTCAACCCAACTCAAAGATTTTCATCAAATCACTCAAGTCTCACAAAGAGGTGATGGGGACAACTCAATATGGCCGTTGGGATGCTCCGAAACGCTCTAGAACTAGCAACCCTCGAAAGAGGGGGAGGGAGGCTATTTAAACTGTTTTTTGGAAAACTAGCCGTTAGGTGTGTCGGCCCAAACATGTCCGACCCGTTTGCCAAACCGGTCCGACCTGTTTTTGACCAGCACATCAACTAAGCTCCACAAGTCACTCCACTCACTTATATTTGATCTATTCTCACCAACTTTTGAGTATAGGTTCTATACAAGGTCTAGAACACTATTACTCTCAAAGCGGAGGTAAAACCCTAGGTTTCCAAAACCGGTCCGACCTGTTTCCCAAACCGATCGGACCTGTTTTGTCCGGTCGAGCACACTAGCGGGATGGTTTTCGGGGTTTTCTTCTCATGGCTTTTCACTTGGGATGTTGAGCACTCCGGACACCTGTAGAAGCATAATGTTGCATCCCTCTTGATAGTACGGCAAACCTATACTCAAGATTAAAAGCAAATACACATTTTTCACTTCTTGAGTTTGTAGACTTGTCACTTGCCACTTTATCAAGTTTGCTTCAACTCGGGGTTGTCAACACGAATAGAGATCCAAGCATATCCACCTTGAGCTGATGACCATGGATTTTATCATCAAATAGACAAAGCTCCATATTATATCCATGTCATCTTTTCTTTCTTGATTCACATATAATTGACACTAGGAAATATGCAATTCTCCATGGCCTTTTTGATTCATCGGATTCAACATCCACTTGCTCTTCTCCACCACAAAGGTTCATCGGCGCCAAGCCTCTTGCTTGCCCTTCTCCAATGTATGGTCCATCGTAGCCAAGTCCTTGTTAATCCTTCATCAAACTTACCATCAAGATTGACACATTTCTTTGCATCATCCATTAGCACACCCGTGATATTCATCTTCATGTTGTATTGATTTTACGTCGTGATATATGTTGCTTGCTTGATATGACACCAAGAATTAAGTTACCAATAGAGATAGTGATACTCTCATTGTCCAATGTGAGACATATCAACAAGCTTTATTTTTCTTCATGTCACACATGGTATAATATTTTCATGGTTGATCATCCATGTGCTTTACCTTCATCACATTCTTTGGCATATGGCATACAAGTATATTGTGATTGTACACCAAGTCTCTTTTTCCCCATTTTTGCACTTGTTTGTCATACACACAAATCTTCATCTTATGGAATCCATGATCTCATCAATAATATCCATAAGTGTGGTTTGTAAACGATGATTCATAATGATACCACAATTAAAATTCCTGCTCATCATCTCAACAAACATATAAGTCCTTTAATCATTTTGTGAATCAACTCACCAAAACCCACTAGGGGCCTAGATGCACTTTCAACCTACAACAAAACACATGGTGTAAAGGGACAAAGACACACGAACGCCCCAAGGAGACACATGAAGCAAGAGGACACGTTGTTCACGTGGAAGGTGACATGTGTCCGGTAGCAAGGAGACATGTGTCGCAACAGGAACAAGACATGTGGTGCGTTAGGACTGTGTCATGTGGTGCGTAGTAAATGGGACACCTATTGACTACGCAAAGTGACACATGTTCCATTTAGATAGTGATGTGTGGTATTGGTATGCTCGGCGCCGAGGTAAGGCTGCGCTTAGCACATCATATACAAGATATGAAAATATGCGAAGTACGAGAGAACATGTGACGAGATAAAAACTCTTGATAGCGAAGTTAACTCGGTGATTCCATGTGTCTTTACAGGTGACTCTTGGCCTTCTTTTATAGTCGTCGGGAACCACGACATTACATGACCATTCTACTCCTAACCGAATGCCCTCGGAATTACCGAGAGGCGGTAACTCCCGAGGGCATTCCGTACAATGTACTTGACACACGTGATTGGCAGCTTAGCCGACGCTAGGGCTGGAGACATCTGCGGGCGATGCTTCGCCTGATCCTATGGTCTTCGCTCGGGCTCCACTCCGCCTCGGCATGATGGTTTCGCCACCGGACTTTGCCTTGCTCTGCTTCGCACGGCCGGTTCCGGCGCTCCGTGCCATCTCCATGCCTCCTCTTCATGTGGTTCCCTGCGCATTCATTAGGCTCGTTGGGATTAGCGTCATTTAAGGAAGGACGAGAGGCTTAGACCCGCTCCGCGAGAAAAAACGGGGTGCGAGCATGTGCTCCGCGCGAGGCAAACTTCGCGCTAGGCCCCCACCATATTGCTTACCTTTGTTATGATACATGCTGGGCTAACAACGAGACACACATATGCCTCATGTGCTAACTCGTAGCTTATCTTGCACTCAACGTCTGTCTTGCCACATTGTAAGTTGCTAGTATGGCACTATGCCACCTAGACATGTCTTGTCAGCTACCAATGTGGCCTAAGCCATGTAGACATGCCATGTTAGCCAGTATGGCCGGCATCGTCATCTATTATGTTTTTTTGTGTCGTCATAAAACAAATTGGTTCTATGAGACGGATCGTTTCATCACAAATGATTTGATTTCTATGATGAATTGCTGCATTTTTTGACAAGTATCAATTTTGTCACGAAGTTGTGATGAATTGGGCCACTACCACTACGAAAGTGAAATATCATATATGTCGTGATTTGTACTAGTGATGCGGTACCCCTCCCGGGGAGGGGTACTGTGCATCTTGTACCAATCTCTGGATCGATAGTTGGTATGCACAAATAGGTAGTCTCAAATCCTTAAGGTACTAAAATACGAGGATCTACGAGAGAACTTACCAAACAATGCTAAGTAACATTCCAGATTATGCAGCGGAAAAAGGGCATGAAAGCAAATCACTTCAATCATCCACAGGCAACTTGAGCATACGATGAAACTTAACTGTCTCTATCTCTTCGGAAGTTTGTCCACTAAAAACCATAATGAACAAATTGTGAGTACATAAGGTACTCAGCAAGCTCTACCACTATCAAAGGGTATATATACATGCATTTGGGGTGGTGGTCAAGGATTGGGTAAGGGTTTTGAGGAAAGCGTGTATGCAAGGGCTCACTACGGAATCCAGGGGGGTTTGGAAGAGAAAAACAATTTTGTATCTTTTAGTTGGTCTAACATGTGAGAGATATTCATCGATCCCGACAGTTCCCATAATTTTTAGTTGAGCCTTCCGACCGGAGGTCACAACAGCTCTAGCAACCAATGCCAACATCATTTCCAAAATACGGGCACAAGGATGCCCTCCGGACATTGAGGTCTTCGCTCGTCACTTTGTCTTGCATTATCAACCGCGGCGCACGAAGTTAAATGGTGTCGAGCATGACTACAACTATGGGTTGTATAGTTTCAAGCCACGCCGCAGGGAAACCTACAACCTTATGCACTACAGCAAGAACAAGTGGAGTCCTGGTTGGGTCAAGCTGTTGGTTTTACTCGCAAGATTCCCGGCATCGAGGTGACAGCGAACGGTGGGGTCGGAGACAATCTTCCCTCTATTATCTCGACTTGTTGACACGAATCCAGTCACTCACCCCGACTTCAACTTATGGGGTAGTAGGGTGAACCAAAAAGTTCATCGTGATGCCTACTTTTACTCTAGCGATCGTGATCTTGTCGAAGAGTTTTGCGCTGCCGATGTGCCCCCGCCGGCTAAGAGCTTCATGATTCCACGAAGTAAACTTCGTAAGGTGACCTTTGATGTCGTAGGAATCTCGGGTTCGATATTCTGCCCTTCCGTGGGCCTGGCGGTTAAGAGGAAAAACACGAAGAAAATTGAGCGGTTTGTTCGTTGCATCGAAGATGCCGCGGCGTGGTATTGCGGTGGCTACTCCGCTTCGAACATAAGTAGATTCTTGAGAGGACAGCAACACGCAACCGTTTTAATCGTATCCTTCACTATTCCGGCATTTCTTATCCTCCGCGTGAAGTTCCAGGAGAGACCAAAGCGATGGTCCGGAAACGGAAATACTCATCGTCTCGTGGTGGTGGCACGACTAAACCCTTGGTGAGAAAGGTTGCCGCGCGTACCGACCTCGAGACCTCGCCGAAACGCGAAGTGGGCGGGCTTGGTTTGCTTCGAACTACTGATACGAGTCTGCCTTCCGTGCTTGTACATGATGTTCTCGGTGAGTCCTTTGCACCTACTCGGGACACCGTGCCCGGGTCCCGTCCACGGGCGAGGTTCGGTGGCGTTGGTTCTACTTAAGCCGTTGTTGACGTCGTTGATTCAGGTAAATTGCTTTGTTGTGTTTTCATTTTGCTGCTTTCGACGCTTTGACTGAATTCGTTTTTGGTGCAGTTGCGATCCCTCGCTCCGCTTCGCTGATGTGCTAGGAAATCGTGCCATTTCACCTGCTCGCCCTCGGGAGATTGCTCTTTCGGATTTATCGGATGGCGTGCTTGTGACTGAGCTGCAGCTTTGTCTTCGGCGAGGCCAAGAGGTGGCTGGTCTTCTTGCGGAGCACGAACCGCATCTCACCAAGCTGGCCGAGGACTTCGTCGCTGTTGAGAGGGGCGAACACCCGCGTTCAATACGAAGTGAAGCGCCTCAAGGACTCCACTTTCGAAGAGAAAAAGGTTGTGTAGACTATGCACTGTGCGCTTGGTGACTTTTGTGTCATGATTATACGGTTTCCTTGCACTTTAACTGTTTTGGACAAGATTGGACTGGCGCTTCACTGTTCTCGTGTCCGCTTTATCCGCTGTCATGTGTCCTCGTGATTTTTTCTTGTCATGAAGTATTCGAATTTGTCTATATAAGTTGGTCGGCACTCGTTTGTTTCCCTTGTGCCTTCTCCATGCAAGCTTTTTACTTTCGTGTGGCTCTCGTCCTCGCGAGGGTAGTTCCTCCTGTGAGGTTAGTTCCTCTTTTTGAGGGACTGGTCGCCGACTTCGTGTTCCGACAGATATGACACCAAGGCATACCGTCCACCATAATGTGCCAAGTACTTGGACTTCACCAAAAAGTGATCCCTGGAACTTTGTAAACTATTACACCCAATGGAACTTCCTGCTACGTAACCCAAGGTTTGGTGCTCAATCCCGCCCATAACAGGTTCTATGGTTGTACGCTAAATAACCAATTTGGGGTCCAAAGAATCGGTCCTTATATGGCCGCGCAAACACTCTTGTCCATAGCAAATGGACAACAACTAAACACCAAGTACACTACAACAGTACTAAGAGTTTCGCCCATGGCCAATAATTTCCCACTCAACTTCACCTTAACATTATTGGTCTATTAACTCACCCGTCAACACACACCACCAAACTCATTTTAACACATTGTCGTAAACAGTGGTGGTAACAGTTCCTAAGCAAAGCTACAACGTTACCATTAACTAAGTTAACAATAACATCTAGGTTGATCTAGGGTCTAGCAGCCAATCAAGGGTTTAATGCTCATATCTATAGTGATTAGAACATTAACATACATCAAGTGAGCTCTAATAAAATAATTGCAAGGATTTATGCATGTTGTCTAATAGGTGCGAGATAAGCAGAATAATAGGATCAAATATGATCAAGGAATTGATAGAGCTTGCCTAGCAACTCTATATCCTTAAAAGTCATGCCTCACATCGCTACTCATCTTGGCGTCGGAATCCGTCTTGAGATTTGGGCCTCGGGCGTCATCTCCAGCTGGGTCTCCCTTCGGATTCTCCGTCTCTATAATATATGAAGCTAATACGGAAATAAAATAAAATAAATAAGAAAACAATCAAGCTCTAATTAAAACTCCATTTAGATTAGAAGGTTTGGTGTCTACCAGTGGGTGGCATGGATAGGTCGCATTTTAGGAGGGCCAGGTCTTGGGTTATGTGGATTGGGTTTGGATATGACGGAACTCGGAACTTCAACGGCGGAAGAATCGGTAGAAACATAGTTCGGATGGTGGAGATGGTAGATTAAGGGGGGGGGTCAAAGGGGAAGGTTTTTTTTATGGAATGAGATTATGATAGTTGGGATTGTACGCATCGGGACGTGAGCACAAGAATCGCTCGAAACGGAGGTCCGATCAAAACATATGAGGTTTGGAAGTTCCATGGACCTTTTTGTAAATATTTTTATGGTCATAGGGACCTATTTGGAATTACATAAAAGTTTGGAGGTACCTTTTTTGTAAAATTCTAGGGACCTAAAAATTTTCGAGAAAGTTGGAGGGCCTTTCTATAAAAATTCCAGGACCAAAGCATAATAACGAGAAAGGTTAGGGGCTTAAATGCAAAAATGCATTTACTAGGATTTTCTTGGAATATCCGGATTTATTTTTGTATTGGAAATGGCTGTGGACTCGGTCCATGGGGCCATGGACCGGGTCCAAGGGCTCGCTCCATGAGTTTTTGAAGGGTGGGGAGGTCTCGGCCGTTTGATCTCGGATGAATGGCCACATGTTTATGACGCGAAGGGGGTGCGGTGGGATTTAATCACGACTATTGCTCACCCGATGGACAGCTAACAGCGGTTTGGGACGAATCACGGCAGCGGGCGATGGCCGGGGCAGGGGTGTGTCATCGGGCCTCGTCGGAGGCCTCTATGGTGACCGAGGCGGCAGGAGGAGAGCTTGCCGAAGGTTCGTGGCATGGCGCGCAGCCGGAGTGGGGGTGAGGGCGTGCGGCGGGCGGCGGTAAGGACGAGCAAGGAGGTTGAAGGTGGGGCACAACGAGTGGCGCCGATGCGGAGGCGTGCGCATGCAGGGAATTAGGGGCTGGAGGGGTTAAGTGCGTGCATGGAGGTGCGCCGATGCCCGCGGCGGCATTGGCTGGCCGGGAGGCGCGATGACGGCGATCGGCGATGAGGTCCGGTGGTGGCGCACGGTGCGGGTAGGGAGTGGCGTTGGTGGCAGCTTGCGGGCGCACGGGAGCAAGAGGAGAGGTGGAGGCGGGGCTCTAGGGCTGGATGAGCGAGCGGGGAGCCGGCCGGCGGCGAGGTTTCGGGAGGCGGCGCTCGCGCCTGGTGCGGGGTGGTGCGAGCTCGTCGCCTCAACTTTTATAGCCCGGAGCGGAGTGGTGGCCAAGGTGGAGGAGGGGCCGACGGCGATGGCGGCTAGCGCGGGCTTGGGTGGGGTCCTATACTGTGGGGCTCGGACGGGGTAGCGTAGCCCGGGGTTCACGTGTGTCCGAAAGCGAGGAGAGAGAGGGGGTCCGGTTCGATCGGCGTCGGGGAGCCACGACGACGCGTCACGAGCGGGTGGCGACGCCGGCGGTGAGAGGAGGACGACGGGCCACATGACGCATCATGGTCTTCTCGTCGGTCGTGGGCCGGTTTGGCCGAGCGGAGGGAGAGGGAAGGGAGTGACGGGCTGGGCCAGGGGGAAGGAAAAAGGTGGCACGACGGCCCGGGGAAAGAAAATGTTTTTCCTTATTTTCTAGGAATTTGAGTATTTGAATTTGATTTGGATTTGGAAATGTTTTGGAGTTTTAAAATTGGAGCACAACACTCAATAAAATCAAAATAAAGAATTTAAATCAAATAAGCGCTCTCAAGATTCATTTTAAAATTTCCAAAGATTCTTTAGTTTAATTAATTTACGAAGTTTTGTTTTGGGAATTCATGAATCATAAACTAAATCCTAAAAATTTAAATTTGATACTACCTTTGGATTTATTTTGGTTTTCAAATTTTGATTTTACAAGTGAGATGGGTGTCAAACGAATTTTAGTCATTTATGTGTCACACATTTTGTAATGTGGTACAACTTTTGGGTTTAATCAACAAAGAATTTTCATAGGATGCTACAAACCTCTAAATGTAAACATAGGTTCGTATATTTGTTGTAGTCACCTAATAATATTCTCAAAAACTTTTTGGTAGACGTGAAAGTTAGTATTAAAAGTGGACAACTCGAAACCATTATTTCACTTTTTAGGTGATAATATAGTTTCTAACAATATGGTAAAATTGATCTGAATCTACCTCTTGATCCACTCTCGGTAAAGATTATTGTTGTTCCATAGTACGCCGAGTTTTGTAATTTTGTTAACTAGCATCAAAATTAACAACAAAAATTAAAACTTAATTAAAAATCCATCTCTCATGAATGACATTGATTTAGAGATTTTTCAGCTTGATTTACCTTTCCCAGTCTTTGGAACACGGGCCACAAAGAAAACTTGGGAATACTGTTGGGACAATTGCTTTATATAGTGACCCCATTTTAAAGTTCAATTGCAAATTTGACCCTATTTTTTAGGGTTTGAATTTTTTACCCTGTTTTTTGACAAGAACTTGCATGATTGACCTTTTTTTTGCATGTTTAACCCTATTTTTTACAAAGAGTAGGGTCAATCGTGCAACTTATTCTAAAATAGTAGGGTGAAATATGTAAACCCTAAAAAGGAGGGTCAAATGTGCAATTGAACTTGAAAATATGGTCTGTATCACAATATTGTTTCACCTGTTTAGTGCAAAACGGGTCTGATGGGAACATACCAAGCCACTGAGGGATCACCGATTCCGTGTTTTTTTCTTCTAAGGAGGGCACCAACTATAAGCGCGTGGAAACCATTAGAAAAAGACACTTAGAGAACTAATTAACCACGATAGTTGTCAGGACACACGCTGCACGCCTACGCTGCTGTGTGAAACTGTGAGACTAGTCACAATATAAATATATATAGTTTTATTTCACAGTTTTTGATAGTGTCACAGTTTTAGAGTTTTTCTTGTAGATAAAACAATCTTTTTTTTTGCAAGGGATGAAACAATCTTTCTCACTGCACAATTTCACAGACAAGTTATAACATGAAAATGTTATATATATCAAGATTGGTCAAAACAAGTTGGGATGTAACTTTATGCTCTCAATAGAGTTTTAGTGAAGCTTCATGCATATCAAAAAGTGTCAAATGAGTTTCATCCACATGAAATTCAATTCATCTTAATTACTTTTTCATACCATAATTTTTTTTCTTATGTAGTTCCTCATAATGAAATTCGGTTGAAACTACCTGAATGTCATACCCTCGTTCTCGATATATAATCTTAATATTTAACTGATATTTGTTGTAGAGTTAAGAATGTTGGACGCTAGCTAGAGAGATATTTAACCTATGTAGTTCCAGACGTGATCCCATCGTTTCACCGAACTGGTTTAAAATATATGGGTCGGACGATTATTTTATTTCGGCTGTTGATTTATTTAAGGGAGTTGACAGTGCCAAATTTTTGTACTCCCAATTCTGTGGACACGAATATGCCACATAGAACACTCGCCACATTCGTGTGACTTAAGTTTCCGTATGCTTCCGGGACTGATGTTTACACATCTGTTTGCTACATTGGTCGGTCAAATTTGGAGATTCAAAGCTCAGTTGATTCCTCATTAACAATAGCAATCATCGGATTCGGTCCTTAGTATCAATCAACATTGTTTCATTTTTCTCAACAGGTACTGAAAAAAAAGAATTGCAGGGTAAGGTTTAAGAAACTGCAAGAATAAAAAATTGCCAAAACTACTTTTCTAAGAGTAAAAAGTGAATCATGATAGGGTCAAACCTCAATTTTATTTTGTAAGTTCAAGACTCTATTGATGCACACCACACTAGGCACTATACTATGGCCCGTTCGTTTCCACCCTCTAAAATTTATATACTTGTCACATCAAAGAGAATCTTACTATTTAGTAGTACTTTTATTAATTTAATAACAAAACCTATGTCGCGACTCCCCTCTAATTTGCGAGACGAATCTAATGATCCTAATTAATCTATGTTTAGCTACAGTGATGCTACAGTAAACATCTTCTAATAACACCATAATTACCCTTGTTGGATTCGTCTCGTGAATTAGATAGGGGGTCTGCAATTAGTTTCGAGATTAGACTTTATTTAGTACTCCAAAATGATAAAATTCTCTTTGATTTGACTCCTCTAAAAATTATATAGCTGGAAACGAACGGGGCCTATATGTAAATACATAATTTCTAAACATTACTGACTCAAAAACGGCATCTGTGATGTTGAAAGCGGTTTTGTTCTGGGGTAGTGATAAAGGGTTCTACAGGTGCTAGCTAGAATGGGCAGTATTGCACAAATCTACATCATTGTCATGATGTCATCGTTGACGTCCCATTCCACCATAAAATCCTTGAGGAGGAAGTTGCGTGCTGAAGCCATGCTCCTCACATGTTGTAGTCATTGAATCCGGTCGAAAACTTCATGATAAACGTTGTCTCCAAACCCCCTCGCTGCCATCTCTATGGACTTCTTCCATCTCATTTAAGCAGGTCCTTTCTGATGCCAACCTGTTTAGCATAAATTTCGTCTTTTGTGACTACCTTTTCAAGATGGTAGGTCCTATTTTTATAATTTTATTACATGCGAACATAAGTAGTTCTTCTGCACTTATATATGTTAAGCAAGCAGTATGTTTTTTTAAGATAACGACACTTTATCGATTGGTGTAAATAAAAATACTTGAGAACCAAGAGAGCATCCCACATACATGTTCTCATGATTATTTATTTTGGTGGTTCAAACGTTCATTTAAGGAGGCGAACTGCCAACGGTTCTCTATTGAGAGGCACAAACTACTCTGGTGCCGTTTTAAAATATATTTTGATGGCAATCCGTTCAGAAATAATTATTTTAGGGCCATAAGAGATTGATCAGTAACGTTTCCATCCTGGTCTACACTTGTTATACTACGGGAATCATATTTCCGACAGCATAGGTTTGCTTATCAAAAAGCTTAGATATAAGTGAAACTCTATGAAACCTTCATGAAACTATATATAGATGGTTTACGTATTAAAATAAAATGTAGCGAGTTATACTCCCTTTGATTCATTTACGTTAGGATTATTAGTAGGAATTAGTAATAACAATCCTGTCGAACGTCAACAAAAACAAAAGGGAGGGTATGTGGTGACTTACCTCGAACGTGAGACAGGGAAGGAAAAGTGGATGTAACACGCGTTTTCTGCTTGTACGTAAGTACGAGCACTGGAATGGCAGCATTTAGTACCATTGATATCATGTGATGACCATAGTTTTGCCACGCAATCATAAAAATGATCCAGTAACCACACTAGAGTGAAAGCAAATTGTACCTACCAATAATTTCCCACAAAAAAGTCTGAATCGGCAATATTTAGGGTGCGTTTGGCACAACTTATTGAACTGCTTATTGAAAGTGCTTATGCTTAATAAGCAGTTTGAAGTGCCAAACGGCAAAATAGCAAAGTGCTTATGAGGTATAAGCACCTATAAGCACTTTGTCATTTTGTACTACACATAAGCACTTTAGGCAAAGCAGCAAAACGTAGCTTATAGTGCTTATGTGTGAGAATAAGCAGTTTTGTCAAACGGGTTGACTGCTTATGCTACATAAGCACTATAAGCAGTTTTGATAGAATAAACACTATAAGCAATATAAGCACTATAAGCACTTTGTGCATAAGCCGTGCCAAACACACCCTTAATAACAGTTCATAAATCTCCAACTAGACTATTAACACTTTTGTCAATTGATGAAGGAAAGAAAACTGATTGGATCCAATTTTTATGCCTTGGTCCCGTCTGATTCAACCTACTTTTGTTGGAGCTCTGGATACTTTGTCGACAATTTATTAAAAGACTCTAGGTACGATATTATTTTGTAGTGCCAGCTGATGGGAAGAAGGAGCCACTTCCATATTTTGACATTTTTCAATTGGGACCAATAGGCTATAATTTTCATACGCCTCTAAAGCGGTTTTTGGTTGATCAATGCTAGTGTACCAACTAATATCACAGCGAAGTGGCTCTGAGATGAAACGAAAACTGTATAGTAAAAAGAACTATCTAAGAAGCAACCAGACATTATGGTTTTTCTTGTCCGAATAAATTTCTGAGAATTAAAGACATAAGCCATTTAATTTGCAAGCAAAAGCTCTCCATTGATGGACACAAGCTTTTCCTTCTCCATTCACACGGCTCTCTACCACTGCAACCTTGTTCCATGGATCCGTCTATGAAACACAACCGTCTTCCTTCACTAAGAGCAACTCCAGCCCGGCCTCAAGAAATGGCCCTGCATTTTTGCCTTTGCATGCAGGCCCATGTTTTTAATCTCAACTCTAGCAAAAGAATGCAACTCAGCCTCTATTCATGTGGACCCTACCTATCAGCCAGCATAAAGAAAAACATCAATCTTTCATGGCAACACCTGTGCTGCCGGTCCTCCGTTCCTCTGTTCCTCCTCACGCATCGCCGGTCTTGCGCCGCCGCTTCCCCGGCATGCCTCGGCTTTCGCCTCACGCCGTTGTGGCTCCTCCTGTCTCCTCGCCTCGCCCTGACCGTGCGCCCGCGATGCGCTCCACCATCTCGCCTACTTGCTAGGGCGGCCATCTCACGAAGGAAACGGGGGAAGCGGGAAGCCAGCGGGAGGTGGTGCCCCGTCGTCGGGAGGAGGCGCTCTTGGCCGCAGAGACGGTGCCGCAGATGGAGGTTGCTTCTCCTTGGCAGGAGGAAGCCGAGGGGACCTGGCGGAAGTTGCATTGCGTCCATGCGGCTGAGGCCTACGTTGGGCGGAGGACCGACGGTGGTCGGGCACCGGCAGTGGGCGGATGACGGGTGGCGGCCGGTGAGCAGGAGGGCGACGACGGTGGTGTGGCGTTGGCCAACGGAGGGCGAGAAGCCACGGGAGAGCGACGTGGCGGTGGTCTACGACGCGTCGACGCTGTTGGCCGGAGCCAGGCGCGGGCGCGCGCCGCCTGTCAGGAAAGTGCGGCCGCAGCTCGAGATCGAGAAACGATGGAGGAGAAGAGGAAAAAAATAAAAGAAATTAAAAAGGTGGGACCCACGGTTTGGAGGGTAGAATAGAGGCCTTCTAGGAATGGATGCTTGACCAGAAATGTGGAGGGCCATGAAAAATGCAGGCCCTTTTAGAGGTTCTGGAGTTCAGTTTTTTACTTGACCTCTAAATTTTAAAGTAGAGGGCCAGAAGCCCCACTGAAATTGCTCTGATGACTATAAATACGTGGCCAGTCTCTCCTGTGGGCTGTGGATCACAATGCTTCTGTCACTACTTGACTACCTAACACCCAACTAGTAGTCTTTTACCACAAGGCATAAATCTCAAGTTTGAGATACACACCGGACTCACACATAATCAAGATGGTCCCAGAACTGGATACCGATGAGATTGTTGAGTACTTCAGGGGAAAGAACATCCTAATAACCGGTTCTACTGGATTCCTCGGGAAAGGTATGTCTTCATGAACTCTTTTGGGTATGTAGTGCCGTTCGTAATGGCTGCTCATTCAGTGGAACGCAGATTGACTTCAATAAACTCTTCCTGCAGTGCTCGTGGAAAAGATACTTAGGGTTCAACCTGATGTCAAGAAGCTCTTCCTCCTTGTTCGAGCCGATGATGATGAGTGTGCAAAGCAGAGAGTGCAGAATGAGGTGATTCCTTCGCATGTCTTGAATCTAGTATGAACTTCTCTTCCTGATGCAAGTTTGCAGTAATTTTTTTAAAAAAAATTACTGCAAAAGAGGACAGGAGTAACTCGTGTATGAGTCCATGATTAATGCTAGTTTTTGTCTCTAACTACAAAGTTTGGGTGTACGCGTGAGTGTGGATAGATTATTGTCATATCTATGCATCTTTTCCATTGCAAAAAGCCAACTCACGCATCATGCATGCACTACCAAAGTCTGTTTCACGCGAGATCCATGGGAATTTGCAAGAGATGCCAACAAATAATGGAGTACTAAAAATAGCATAGAAAAAGAGATGTTATATGAGCCAGTGAAACTTTGTTAGATATGAAGCAATTTATTTTCAAGTTGCATGAAACAATTTATCCACGTTATCACTCATTCACCACAATTATGTGGTATATAGCAGTAACCTTAAATCACAAACTGACAGGAGATGATTTTCTCGAGCAAATCTGCAATTCAGCAGAAACTGCAGAGATGATAATAGTTGTACACATCAGTTGAGGAGCATCCAATGCTGAACAAAATAAAATGAATGCAATCTTTGGACTGCACATACGCTTTCTGGTTTGCTTAATACGGATTATGTCCTAATGGATTTGTTGCATCCAATCTGAATACTATCTATTGTCTTACCAAAAAATAAATAGAGCAACAGTATTAAGATTCATTATTAGAGAGGAACAGTTCACACCTCAGGAACAATATCATTCTTATGGTAATGTTTCTTGGAACAATGTGTTGATACCTTCAGGTAACGGGGAGGGAGATCTTTGGAATTCTAAGAGAGAAGCATGGTAATGGCTTCGATGATTTCATCGAAGAAAAAATATGTCCTTTGCCCGGGGATGTTATGTATGAGAATTTGGGTCTGGGCAATGCCCAACTGATAGAGTTATCCAAAGAAATAGACATCATCGTCAATGGAGCTGCAACTACTAATTTTTTTGAAAGGTTTGTGTTGTTTTCTATAGACAAATTCTTTTAGAACACATTGTTGATTTTTTTATGACATTGTGTGCATTCACAGATATGATGTGGCTTTTGATTCAAATGTCCTCGGACCGAAGCACATATGTGAATTTGCAAAGAACTGTGCTCAACTAAAGATTCTCCTTCATGTTTCAACAGGTAAGAAGCAACAACCCTGTGTTTTACATCATTGTGGTATATATGGATATTTTGAATCTGAACCCTATAATGATTACATTGTTTACCAGCTTATGTATCTGGTGAACAAGAAGGGTTACTGCTAGAGAAGCCATTCCTGATGGGTGAAACGCTTAAGGAAGGCACACACCTTGACATTGTATCTGAACTAAAGCTGATAAAAGACACCAAGAGAGAACTGAAAGATAACAGTACTTCGGAAATGGCAGAGAAGAAAACCATGAAGGAGCTTGGTCTCAAGAGGTTAGAATCAACTTGCTAGAAAAAAGCAGCACCATCTACATATACATTTGTGTAAATGCTATGCATATCTGATACAAAAGTTTAACACGTTTCTGGCATGACTTGGTGCAAAATGAAAAGGGCGAGGGAGTTCGGGTGGCCAAACACCTATGTGTTTACCAAAGCAATGGGGGAGATGCAGTTGGGGCACCTGAGAGGTGAGCTCCCGGTGGTCATATTCCGGCCGAGCATCATAACCAGCATCCTCAAGGAGCCATTACCTGGATGGACTGAAGGAGTTAGGTGACTTAATTAACATGACAAGTTAACAATTCTAGTTTATTACTGTAGGCTTGTAAATGAATAAGCCGAGACAAATCTTCACCTTTTGTAGGACAATCGACTCAGTGATTATTGCTTATGCCAAGCAGACCTTATCATTCTTCTTAGCAGACCTCGATGCGATAATGGACGTGGTGAGCACTATAACCCAGAATTAGAAAACAATGTAACTGGGATCAGCCGAGGGGTTTCAGCTACAGCTGTTTCTATAAAGTTCTGCTGACAACGGGTGCTTTGTGCATGTTTTGGCGACAGATTCCCGGGGATATGGTGGTGAATGCTATGATGGTGGCCATGGCAGCACACTCGGAGGAGCAGGCTCAGACAATCTACCACCTGACGTCGTCCTTGCGCAACCCAGCAAATTACTCTCTCCTTGCTGACTCAGGCCACCGGTACTTCCTCCACAATCCACCCATCTCCAGGAAGAACGGTGTGCCCGTGCGGCTCAACAGAATGCGCTTCTTCAGTACCATTCCTAGGTTCCGGGCGTATATGGTCGTCAAGTACAAGCTTCCTATCGAGGTGCTTCTACTCCCATTCCGGTTTCGATGTTTTATTGGCTCACAGAATTATATTGTACTCCTTCCGTCCTAAATTATTTGTCATTTTGGCTCCAGACACGGGAATTAAGAAAAAATGAATAAGGTAGGTGCATAGGAAACGAACAGGAGAGAGATAGAGATTATAGAAATGTATTGTAAAGAGAGAATGGTGTATTGGAATATGAGGGTAACAAGTAAATTGGGAAAATTAGATGAACGTGGGATGACACCTAATAACTGAGTGCCTCTTTTCTATAACTCTTTGATGGTTCAACAGATCCTTCACTTGGTGAATGTTGCCTTGTGCGGCTTGTTCTCACGGCGCTACAAGGAGCTGAGCCGAAAGTACAACTATGTCATGCACCTAATCGAGCTCTACGCTCCATATACACTGTACAAAGGGTGGTAAGCAATATATATTCAGACGTAACAAAAGCAGGAGGCTTTATCTTTGCCAATTTTTTACTGATCACCCTTGTTTGAACCCTCATGTCTGAGAAGCTTCGATGACATGAACACTGAGAGGTTGAGAATGAGGATGAAACACAAGGAGCAAGACGAGAAGGGAGGGGACTTTTGTTTCGATCCGATGTCGATCGATTGGGCCGACTATTTCTACAGCATTCATATCCCCGGTGTGATCAAGTACCTCAGCGATTAGATTAGATTATCAACTAGTGGGGAGGGAGTGAAATTGTTGCACAAGATATTGTACCTAGCTAGTGCGCCAAGTACTAGTGTGTGCATATATTCATGGACAATATGGGTGACATGGTAACCCGGATTTCTGCAATGTTCCTATCACTTGGTGACATAAAAGTTGCGCCTAAATCCACTATTAGTTGAGAAATTTTTTCGTCGGTATTCATTGGCTGGAGTAAACGATGAAGGGATTGTTTAGTTCGTTCCTGGGCAGAGAGCTCCATGCTTCCCGGCGTACAGGCCACAACTGGTACGCTGCCTGGAAGGCAAGTTACCTGCCCGGGTGCCTAGCAAACAGGTGCATACTTTTTCGTATGGCTGCAACCAGATTCTAGAGGGAAAGAACAGTGAATGAGTGAATATACACTTGCTTTATCATCCAACAGAGAGAACTGCTACCCTCTGAATTTGGAGCGTCTATACATGTGTCTCTGTGAGAAAAAAGTAGAGTTTCGACCACCTAGATTAGATTTGTGAGCATAATTTTCTTTGACATAATTTGTGTTAAGTGGAGTGGAGAGAAGCCCTGCCTGTGAAACCTGATGCGGAAACTACTGACCCTCCGGGAAAAGTTTGAGCGCCACACAAGGTCCATCCCTTACTCAAGCAGCCTCACCGAGCAACTCCAATGCTGCGCCGCAACCCCACCCGCATCGAGCTCCGCTCCTCCGACCGCGACGAGCTCGAAGAGCACCTCCGCGCTGCCGCCGGCAGCACCCCCACGGCCAGCACCTCGACCGGCTACACCACTCCGCCACCCGCCCTGGGCCCGCAGACCTCCAACCCCCTCCTCCATCTCCTTCACCCGCCGCCAGGAGCCGCGCCCTCCAAGGCCCAGCGCATCGGCTTCTCCACCCCCACCCCCACCCCCGACCCCAAACCCTAGATCCCCAACCGAATCCCCCATGGAGGTGGAGATCAAGCTCCGCCTCCCCGACGCCGCCGCCCACCGCCGCCTCTCGTCCTTCCTCGCGCCCCGCCTCCGCTGCACCCACGTGCAGCGGAACCTCTTCTTCGACGCCGCCGCACGAACCCTCGCCGCCGCCACCGCTGCGCTCCGCGTCCGCCTCTACGGCCCCGACGACCGCGCCCCTCCCACGCCGTCCTCGCGCTCAAGCGCCGCCCCCGCATCGACGCCGGTGTCAGCCGCGTCGAGGAGGTCGAGGAGCCCCTCGACCCGGCGCTCGCCCTCGCATGCGCCGACGACCCGGCCCGTCTCGGCGGGATCGACTCCGCCATCATCCGGCAGGTCGCCGCCGAGTACGGCGGCGTCGGTGGGGACGCCGCGCCCTTCGTCTGCCTCGGCGGGTTCCGGAACACGCGCTCCGTCTACGACCTTGAGGACGATAGCGAGGGTCTCGGGCTCGTGCTGGAACTCGACGAGACGCGCTTCGATTTCGGGACCAGCTATGAGCTCGAATGCGAGACAGCTGAGCCTGACAAAGCCAAAGAGGTGCTGGAGCGGCTGCTCACGGTGGCTGGTGTGCCGTATGAGTATTCTCGAAGCAATAAGTTTGGGTGCTTCATGGCTGGGAAGCTGCTTCCTTGACTAGGTTTGTGTTCTTGGCATTACTTCAATTAAGCCGTCATTGGTATGGAACTTTGTATCAAATAAAACTTTGCTTCAGTGAAACAAGTATGTTTACTTGATTTTGGGTATGTTTTGGCCTTGTGGTATATGAATGCAAGTATGATCAACGTCTTATTCTATCGCATGCAAACTTAGGATTAGGAGTGGTAAATCTTAGGAGTGCTGACCTTTATTTTGCAAGAGTTTAAAGTGAATCTTAGGAGTGATAACTGGGCTATCATTGCTTTTCAAAACCTTGCTTCTGTATAAGCGAAACAGATATGGATCACGTTCGAACCTAGCGAACACACTTCTAGACCACCTTTATATATACTACAGAATCCAATTAAAAAAGGCAGGTGTTTTGTATCGGCCTCCGGCATAGAAGCAAAGCCTGCAAGAAGTCAAACAAAACTGGCCCAACTAATGAAATATTTAAATATGCTCACATCATTCACATGAAGGTCTGCTCTCACATTTGATTTTTTTTTCCAAATATCCAACCATTTCCAGTTTGAATGGGAGGCAAATTTTAGGATGGCAAGTATACAAATCCAAGATGTATTTAGTTGGGTTGGACAAGTCTACATGTTGAAGCTCTGTACAAGTATTTATTGTGCATCTGGTTCAACTTCACCAAAATACCATTATTGACGGTGTTGTAGTGTTGCAATCCTTGCTTTTCAGCCTGTTGTTTATGATCATTAATACCTGTTTGGCAGCCATGACATTCCTGGATACAAATCCTATTGTGTCATCAATCAAAATTCAATATTGTTATTCATAGCCTTGGGAAGTTTATTCTTCTAACTTATCAATTGTATCCTTGTCTAACTGAAGCTTATGTATTTTGCTGGAAGCCATAGTTATACACAAACGATAACCATATCAAGAAACACAAGTAATGAATGCACACAATCTTGTGGTTGGGGAACAGGTAATGGTACAAGGAGTCCTGATGTTGTGGACTTATTTGTTCGGCACCAATATCAAAGGCGGTGTCGGAACAGGAACGTGCCCACAGCTCAGAGTGGCTAGGTGATATCAGTTGTGGTTAACCTAGGGGGTGGAGATAAGATAAGAGTTTTTTTTTTTGCAATTATTATTTGTAGCAGGCGGCTGATTATAAAGGCAGCAGGTTGATTAGATTGTAATCATCGAAGAAATAATAGAACTCCCGGTTGTATCCTTGTCTAACCGAAGCTTATGTATTTTGCTGGAAGCCATAGTTATACACAAACGATAACCATATCAAGAAACACAAGTAATGAATGCACAATCTTGTGGTTGGGGAACAGGTAATGGTACAAGGAGTCCTTATGTTGTGGACTTATATTTGTTCGGCACCAATATCAAAGGCAGCGTCGGAACAGGAACGTACCCACAACTCAGTGGCTAGGTGATATCGGTTGTGGTTTGTTACTTGGGGGGGGTGGGGGGTGGATAAGATAAGAGTTTTTTTTTTGCAATTATGATTTGTAGCAGACGGCTGATTATAAAGGCAGCCGGTTGATTAGATTGTAATCATCGAAGAAGTAATAGAACTCCTGGTTGTGATGCTCTGTTCTTCAGTCCCCGTGGCTTAGGACCTCCCTCATCTGAAGAACAGAGCATCACATGGTGAAGAGAATTGGCTTCTGTCTGTTCGATATCTTCTTCACTCTTCCTCACAAGCTCATCTGCTATTGGGCAACAGTTCTGAATAAGAGAAGAGCTCTGCTCAACATATTGAATCTATCAAACTAGCAAAATTCACTTGCATCAAGAGGCAAACAAATCCTCAATATAAGGTTGTCACTCGGGTGGACAAACAAAATGAAAACATGTCGTAAATCTAAACCATATCCCACTTCCCACATCAACTAGAGATAGACTGTAAACCATCATAGACCTTCATGCATAATCCATCCTCCCTAAAATGGTTTGCCTTGTGGTTTGTGGTTGTTTTCCCCTGCTGAGCAATGAGTGGGCAGAGAGCAGTGTCGAGCATTCAGCCTTGCGTTTGCTTCCCTTGATTCGTAGGGACACATGCATTCCAAAAACAAATACAAAAAAAACTACAATAATCTGAAAATATTGTATCCTAAGCAAATCATATTACTTTTTACGTATATTATTTGTTGGTTTTTAACGCTTAACTATGCACATTCTAAAATTGCATTTATTTGTAAATGAAAGTGTAGTGAGATGTTCTCTATGCTAAAATGTAGAGACTTAATTCACCCACAAGAGACGGGAATGCACGCAACAGAGGAGATGAGCTCCTAGCCAAGTATTTTGTTCAAAAAGGTTATTCTGCTCAAATATTATTTGCCCGAATCTTTTTCTCTGCTTTCAAAAATGTTTGCTACCCAAAGATCCATCTGATGGATAATGACACATTTCTCAACTTTCTACATCGTCACAGCAAACACTGCCCCCACCATATATGGGCATGGCCATTTCTTAATCTTGACCAACCGTTCATTTAAAAGGCATATTCTTCTGTCGGGGATACAAATTCGTACTATTCTGTGGTAGTTATGCATAAAAGAATAATGTCATGACAAAAGCATTTATCTGATGTCAAGATGTCATCTTCTACCTTGCTATAGCTCATAGCAGGTTACCTGTGATGGAAATCATGGCTCACGCACAAGATTCATGCAGGAGGGTATATGCTGCAGATATTCCAGCTCCAATGCTCCATGGATAACCATGTGGCAGAAAATAGAAACATTGTCATCCGTAGAAACATTGGCTACGAAGAAATAGGGAGAACATCCGGGTGTGCTCCTAGTGTCTTATGAACTAAAAATATTGAGTAGAGTATTGTTGCATGCTACCATGAATTGTAAGTAACAGAAATGGTGTAATGAGTAAGAAAGAATATAAATTGCATCAACTTTCTCTGACCTTATATCTAGCCATAAGTATGTTACATTTCATTTTTCATGATAGTAAATGATACATTTGCTCTATCCGTTCGTAGTGGTTATTTGATTTTTTGTATATTTCCCTCCACAAAATAAATTGTGTATATGTTTTACGCATTTTAATTGTGGCACACCTAAATCCATTGGATCGCATCATTGGTAAATAAATAAATAAATACCTATGGCTTCACAGGAGTCTTTCTTCTAGTCTCCTTCGAAGGGAATCTTCCATGAAGTGATTCGCACCAAACAACAGTAAGCACGCATCCCGGGTGAATAGAATCGTTACTCTTCCTTTTAATTCAAAATTAATGCAAAACGTCCACTTTGACCCTCGCATATGACATCCAATTAGTGTTATGTTTTATTTTCCGGTTCGTTATGTTTGCATATTGTCAGAGGTTATGATGTCTTTGGGAAAAACTATGGTGAAATAACAAGTTTGAGCAAATTTCTGTCCAACTATAGTAAATGGGATAGAAGGTTTTTGGTTGCAGTAGTCTGACACGAGTCCAATAACACCTGAAGCGGGATGAAATTAGCCTTATTTATATTTCTCCCGTGTCTCTGTTTGATTTTTTCAGTCCCGGAACAAGAAAAGGCGCGAATGATCCCATTCTCGCATTTACGCACATTCCTGCACGGATTAGGTCGCGTGTGGCAACAAAACCTTCAGTTCCTATCACGGCTGATAAACAAAAACTCTGGGAAGACAAAGGAGCGATGACTCCAGAATATAGGGTAAAGCTTACGGGAACCATAGCATGATCCCGGCATCTCACACGGAATTATCCTCTCCGCGCGGCGTCGCCGCCCGCAGCCTGTTGGTCCCGCTACGGTTCCACGGGTGTCCGGCCACGTGACCTTGCTCGCTTATGCCTAGCAGCAACAAACTAGTTGTGTATGCATAGAGCACAGGCTTTGTTTTTGTACGTACATATAACTCCTCAGGTGTTAATAATAACGAGAGTGGTGAGAAATGTAAAACTGGAGCTACAAAATGGAACTTCCATGCCCATTAAAAAAACAGAATACATTCCATTTCTGCTATTGCCACAGAATTTTTCTTTGTTAATTAGTTCTTTTCACCTTAGCACAAAAAAAAGAGATAACTTTCTTTTCCTATCAAACTAGACAATGGCACAATTGTTAATACTTGAACAATTATAACACCGGCTGAGAAACGACTCTGACCCATTTTCTTCTGATCACGCTGGTTATTTAACTGTTGGAAATTATCAAGTATTTTTTTTGCTACTAACTATAACAATAGTACGAAGGAACATACAAATTAGAATGGTGTATGATAAAATTGGAAATGCTTGTATTGACATCTATAATAATAACAATTGTGTTTAAATGAAGTGTCAATCTTGCACAACCATGCGGGCGTCGGCAACTGGAGGGAATATTACATGTTTGATTCCAGGAGGATCCAGTGAAATAGCCCATATCCCCCGATCAGTTGGCACTTGGTGGCCACCTTAGCAGCTCCTCCCTCCCTCCCCGCGCCTGCCTTGCAACCATGGTGATCTCAGTTGCCAATCCCCGGCGCTCCATACGCGACGCCGTGATCGGCAGCGGCCGGCAGCTGTACCAGCCCCTCCGCTGCGCCTTCTACGACGGGGGCGGCGGCCTGACCGAGGACGGCCTCGCTGCCGCGCTCTCGGAGGAGGCCACCGGCGGCGTCGCTCGCGTTAAAGGGGCCAAGAACGTGCTCATCCTCATGAGCGACACCGGCGGCGGGCACCGCGCCTCTGCCGAGGCCCTTCGCGACGCGTTCCGCCTCGAGTACGGGGACGCCTACCAGGTGATAATGGCCGTCCCTCCCTGGCACTTCCAAATCGTCTCTTCATTCAACGCCAATATATATATTCCGAGTTGTGAAAATTCCATCGATTTTTTTTTTTGGCGCAGGTATTTGTGAAGGACTTGGGGAAGGAGTACGGCGGCTGGCCGCTGAACGACATGGAGCGGTCGTACAAGTTCATGATCCGGCACGTGCGGCTCTGGAAGATGGCGTTCCACGGGACTTCACCACGCTGGGTGCACGGAATGTACCTCGCCGCTCTTGCCTATTTCTACGCCAAGTAAGCTCACAACAAATCATCAATGTCTATTTCACACCGCGGCCGGCGGATCAAGTGCAGTTTTCTTTTTGTTATTATTATTGATCTGGAAGGCGTTGATTGCTCGCGGAAATTGTGACTTTCGCTGTTGTGATGTGTCTGAGGCTGATGCTTGGTTTCAGCGAGGTGGTGGCCGGGATCATGAGGTACAAGCCGGACATTATCATCAGCGTGCACCCACTTATGCAGCACATACCACTGTGGGTGCTCAAGTGGCAGAGCCTGCAGCCCAAGTTGCCTTTCGTCACCGTCATCACCGACCTCAACACCTGCCACCCGACATGGTAATAACCACTGCTCTAGTGGTCTTCCCCGCAGCCACCGAATGAGGTATTGGTGCTTACATCCAGACATAACTCTGTTTGTTCAGGTTTCACCATAGCGTGACTAGGTGCTACTGCCCCTCCACGGAGGTGGCCAAAAGAGCCCTGCTTCAGGGTCTTGAGCCATCACAAGTCCGTGTCTTCGGATTGCCGATCAGGCCCTCCTTCTGCCGTGCCACCCTCGACAAGGTCTGGGTCTGGGTGCACCAAAATTCGATGAGTTTCTAGTATTTTGCATTGCCTTGAATGCCAGCTTAACTCTGTTCTGCTTCGGTTCGCAGAACGAGCTCAGAAAAGAACTTGTATTGGATCCTAAACTGCCTGCTGTTCTACTGATGGGAGGAGGTGAGGGGATGGGTCCAGTGGAGGAGACCGCAAGGGCCCTTGGCAGAGAGCTTTATGATCACCGGAGACGCCGGCCGATTGGCCAGATTGTGGTTGTATGCGGCAGGAATAAGGCGCTGCAGTCCAACCTGCAGTCCCAGAGATGGAAAGTCCCTGTCAAGGTAGTACCGTATAAAAATATGCGGAATCTCAAGAATGATTCCTAGTTAGAGATGCGCATTTCAAATGGATTGTATAGCTGCAGGTTTTGGTTGTGGCTGACGCTTTCAAACTATTTTATCTGCAGATTAGAGGGTTCGAAAAGCAGATGGAGAAGTGGATGGGAGCTTGTGACTGCATCATAACAAAGGTATGTCTCTCAACCCTCTCGTTTATATAGACTGCTTTTGGCTCAAACATTGTGAGATTAGCTGTAACTATAGGCACCTGCTGCTACTAGACCCCTCATATGGACTACTTTTGGCTGCAACATTGTTGTTGTCCTTACAAGTCTTTAACTTCTGGATTCTAGCAGTTTTACTGTTTACTGATTGATGTGTCCCCCGCACATGCAGGCTGGTCCTGGTACCATTGCAGAGGCTTTGATAAGGGGACTTCCTATTATTCTGAACGATTTCATCCCTGGACAGGTCTGCGCTTGTCTCAATGTTGTGGTATTTTGATCCCTCCTCTATTCATTTTGATCGTTAACCGAGCCTAAGCACCGTTTTGTTCCGATGCAGGAAGTCGGTAATATCCCTTATGTCGTGGACAATGGTGCCGGTGTGTTCTCCAAGGACCCAAGAGAGGCTGCAAAACAGGTTTCGCGGTGGTTCACTACAGATGTGGATGAGCTCGAGAGATACTCCCGCAATGCGCTGAAGCTAGCACAGCCAGAAGCTGTGTTTGACATCGTGAAGGATATCCACAAGCTCCAGCAGCAACCAGCTGCAGTGACCCGCGTCCCCTACTCCTTGACGTCATCGTTTACATACCATATTTGAATTCTGCCTTGCCTGGATGTGCAAGTTGGACACACTAAATAGAGGATTGACATTATTTGCCTTAAGAACGGAAGTTCTTGAGTAGCCTGAGGCGTGTAACAGCTGACTTAAGAATCTTGTGAGAGAAATTACTACTTGGTGTTTGTAGGGTAAAGAGATTTTTATAGCCCTTGTACAAATCCCGAATATAGAACTAGTATGTAGGTGTAGTGTTTGTTTGTGTAATATTTGTAATGTGATGAAGCTGAATATATTTGTTGTTGGAAAATCAGTGCTTTGATTCCTTGAGACATGGCACCAACTATTGTGATACCACTTTTTTTGCATACTCAAACCTAACACTTCAATCTATAACAAGGAAACCTTCATCGTACTATGCTTACTTGGGAGACCAACTCTCTACAAAAGAGCTCAATCTTTATTAACAACATGAACTTAATAATGGTACACACTTCTTGTGGGTGGCTAGCTGTAACTCACCATGACACACCTACACACTAGCACATCATGGTAACCTTGCCATCCTATCTAGGACTTAAATGATTAAATGACACTCTAAGTCATGGCATCAAGCTGCCGTCTGATGAGGAAATCATTTCTAGGGATGTTGCCTACGCTAGCATGACATCAAGCCGCCGCACTGGAACACCTCCTCGACAATATAGATTACATGTCACCATGATTTCTCGTCATCGATCTTCACCAAGTTCTCCCGAAGCTCTACAACGTCCTTAGTGAGCTTAAACGCATCTCCGCTCTCAACTTGACCAATTGTGATGAGAATCGGAACCTTGTAGCACGAGATTGACACACGCCACCATCGTTCCCAACGTCATCCGCCATTGCTCGCATCGTTGGAAACGCTTCTAGCCACACGATGTGGATTCAACGGCCACAATTAAATCACACCATGGACCATGGACCAACACCGCCCCATGGACTTGGTCCACAAATTTCCTATTCAAATATTAAGTTAAATCCAGATTAATCAGTGCTTTGCAGAAAGGGCTTTCTAGATTTTGTTAATTAGATAAGATCCCTTTGTTTTAATAAAAAGCCCTAATCTTCACTGTTTTTACAACATAAAACAAAACAATGTTTTCCACAATAAATTTAATTGATTTTACGTTATTTTATAAAATGATTTATTTATTTGTTTGTTTATGTTTCATAAAATAGAAATTTATACATATATTTAATTAATATTTTGGAAAAGGTTTTGCAAAAAGAACCCTAATCTTAAAACCTTCGCAACTTTTACCTTATAGCCCCTTTTTAGCGATTCTTTCGCCCATGCGATCGTACTCGATGACTACTATCTTTTAGTATGGATCATATAGTTTGCTACTATTTGGTGTACTATTTCTTAGTTATTTATTTGCTTTCTATGCTTGTTCGATGATTGGGATGAGAAGAGTCATACGTGAACTTCCCATATCTTGATTTGGGGGACACCAAGGAGCATCGAGCAAGAGGAAGGCAAGTATCCTTGATGTATTTTGTTCCTATGTTTTAAATGTGTCGTCTATAAATATACATGTTTGTTTATATAAATCCATTGTGTCTATATCATGTTTCACATTATTCCTTGTCACCTTCTTGGGATGTTGTGGTTTTCATGCTTGCTAGTTTATGACTAATGGTTCACTTCAACCTAATAATTTTGTGAATAATCTTTAGCACCATGGAACTTAGGTTGAATGGTTCCTCTATGAGTCTTCGAGCTGAGGGTTTCTTTGCGAGTCTCTAGCGTTGTGATTCTTTGTGAGACAACAATGTTTGTGAAAGTCGCCTAGAGGGGGGGGGAGGTGAATAGGCGATCCTAAAAATTTCTGCGAAATAAGACTAAGACGAAACGTCAAATACCGGAACTTCCGGTGTAGGGTGAAAATTGCGGAATAAAACCTTACACAATTCTAGTGATTTGCAAGAAGGAAAGACACAACCCTATGTAATTCTATAAATTTAAACGCACAAAGGAAAACTAACAAGCAATCTAACAAAGTAAACAACAACACACTTAATTAAAAAGAGAGAGCACACAAGACACGGATTTTTCACCGAAGTTCAAGTCCACCTAGGACTCTACGTCTCCGTTGAGAAAGTCCACCAAGGACCGGGTTTCTTTCAACCCCATTTCTCGCTCAAGTCACCACCAAGGTTGAGCTTGAGTTTTCCACTATCAATGCCCCTTTCGGGACGGGTAATACAAACTACTAGGGCGTCACCACACAAGTTGGGAGCTCACGAGCACGCCTAGCCGTCTAGGAGCTCAAAGCTCCAAGAGTAACAAATCCAAATCGCAAGCTTGACGAGAGTGAAGATGCTCAAGAATGGAATCAAGTCTCTCAATCTCTTGCTAAAAGGCTCTCACTCGAATCCTAGCTCAAGGATGGAATTTTTGCTTTTGGAGAGGATTTGGAGTGAGTGGAGTGTGGCTCAAATGTGTTGTTGTTCGGAATGTGCAAAGAGAGAGTGAGTGAGGCGTGGAGTGTGGCTTATATACCACAGCTCCAAAAGAGTCGTTGGCTCTGTCCGAACGACCCGCACCGGAACTTCCGATAGGATATCGGAACTCCGGTATGGTCGGATTTAGGGTTAGGTCTCGATTTTTGGCCCGCACCGGAACTTCCGGTAGAAGTACCGGAACATCCGTACATAGGTTTAGGGTTTGAAGAAGGGGCCGCACCGGAGCTTCGGTGTCCTATCGGAACTTCCGGTATGGCATTCCGGAGAGTTCAAAACTCTCCGAGTGCCTACCGGAACTTTCGGTATGGCATTCCGGAGAGTCCGGAACTCTCCGAGTGCCTACCGGAACTTCCGGTACTAGAGACCGAAACTTTCGGTATTGCATTCCAGAGAGTCCTGAACTCTCCGAGTGCCTACCGAAACTTCCGGTACCGGGGACCGGAAGTTCCGATACGGCATTCCGGAGAGCCAAAAACTCTATGAGTGCCTATTGGAACTTCCGATACCACACCGAAACTTCCGATGGGTCCCGAAAGAATAGGTTCGAGATGGTTTTCTTGGATTTTGTGAGCATATTCATTCTTTACCAAGATTGTGATTTGCATCCCTCTTTATAGTACGGCATCCCTATGACTCAAAGCAAAGATAAAACATGAAGCCCAAGCTTTGAGAGAGATCTTCTCCATTTTTCACATTATCATTTTGTCCATTGCTTTTCTTCTTTTTGATCAAACTTGCTATGCTTTCATGTTCTTTGGATGTTCACTACACACATTCTCATGAAAACATTAGTCCAAATTTAATTGTATTGATATCAATCATCCAAAATAAAATGAGGGGCCTAGATGCACTTACGAGTCTCCCCTTTTTGGTGATTGATGCCAATACAATCAAATTTCTAAAAAGATAGGTCAAAAAGCTCAACAAGCAAAGATAAAAGGCAAGCTCCCCTTAATATGTGCATGAAATTGAATTTCAAGAATTGGCCTTTACACTGCCAAATGCACATTTTGAATTATCAACATGAAGAGCTCCCCTTTATCTATGCATCCATGTCATGAGTAAAAAAGAAAACAAGAAACATGCATTATGACATTCCATCTTCACACAAATGCAACTAAAAAGAGAGAACAACAAAACACCATATCAAGACATAAAGCATCACATCACGTAGATAAATAACCAGGTCTTAACATTACAAGCATCCATCATTCAAACATAAATGTTGTCCATCACATAGTCCATCACAAGATAAAAGAACGGCAAAGATAGATAGATTGAAATTTCTTCTCCCCTTTGGCAATAAATCACCAAAAAGAGAAAAGCACGGTGACGCCCACAAGAATCACTCATCATCATCGTCGTCTTCTTCTTCCTTCTCGCCATCGCTCTCGTCATCACCATCATGACCTGCAGTGCCCTTGCCCTTCTCCCGAGGTAGAATCTGCATGGTGTAGCGGGGAGCGGAGATGTTGGCTCCCGGGATATCCTCCTCACTGTCATCCTCAACACTCTCTGTCGCACTACCCTCAACATCCGGTGCTGCTGCCTGTGCTACTACTCCGGTGGCCTCGCTGATAAGGAGCCCAAGGATCCTCCCACCTGTCGTGGCACAATCGGAGCAAACTCCAAGGGAGGAGGAGGAGGTTGTTGCTGCTGCTGAGCAATGTAAGCAAGATACCTTTGATGACCTTCATTGATGCGCCGCTGCTCCATGCTCATCTCATAGATGTCCTCACTGTTTGCCTTGCACATGCAAAAGATCTTCTTGAGGATCGAGCTAACAAATCCGGACTTGCTGCGAGTCCGGTGAGAGGAGGGACCGGGAGCGTCCCTAGCTACCTGAGCTGAAGGTGGAGGAGGTGGAGGAGCTGCCTGTCTCATCGGAGATCCCCGAGGAGTGGGGAGAAGAGGGAACTTATTGGAACAAAGTCCTGGATAATCCTTGTCATGGATGAAGTTAATCCTCGTGACATGCTCAATCATCTTCATGATAAAAGGAGAGAAGGGGAGACTGGCCTTGTGAGTGTAGGAGTGATTGATGATGGAGGTCCGGATGTGCTCAAACACACGAAAGGCTCGGCTCCGGGACACATAGCACGAGAGGAGAGTCTTGGCACTAGCAAGCAAGGAGGATGCATCCCCTATCTTAGGATCCAAGGTCCACCCGAACATGTTGTTCGGGACACGGTAGTAGGGGTGCAATTCAAAGTGTGTCCCAATAATCATCCCCTTGGGCTGGTCATAGCGGTTGTCATATATGAATTCTAAGGCTGCATCATCCGGAGGATCAAACACATTGATGTTGTCCTTAATGGCATCCTCATGACCAAAACCAAGGACCTCGGTAAACTCAACATAAGTGATCTGAAATCTATTTCCATCAAGCGTCCGAGTGCATGATGGAATCCTCCTGAGAGTCCTCATTGAACTCAAGCCGAGAAGGTGGCATAGAACCGAACCACCGGTTCGGTATTCCACCCATGCTCAAGTCCCATGATATCCACTAAGTCTCTCTTGGCACACTCGGATTTGATTTGATTGAACACGGGATCGTTCGGTGATCCATCCAATCCCACTTGATCCACTTCATCTCGGTGGTCTTGTTCTTTTGTTTCAGCACTTCCTTGTACCACTCAGCTTGGGTGTGATCCCAAAACCTCACTCGTTGACGTCAAAAGTCGCCAACACACCGTTGTCCGGAGAGTCCACCGAAACCCCGGCCGATGCAGGGTCCTGTGCTCCCAACGGACCGGCTCAGCTCGCCGATTCTCGTGTGCGCTGGTGCGTGCCGGATGGTTTTCCTGCAAACCAACAAAGACAATAAAAGGTGTAAAATTCCGGGTCATCGGCCCGGATAGACCGATGTGCAGCCATGGCCGATTCTCGCGTAAGATAGACAAAATCGGCCATCGACGAGGAGCAGCACGGCCCATCCATTTATGTATTAAATGCCAGGCAAACGAACTGTGATACAAACTATACGAAAATCGGCCGATGCTATAACATGCGATCGGTGGCTAGCAGCCGATTTCGTCGATAAACGATCAAATCATTAAGACTTTGCGAGGGATGCATTATCGAATAAAATGTAAACAAGGTAATTATTAATGGGATGTAATTAATTTGATAGCAAGAAGATGGTTCAATCATCAATTAGAAGCGATAAATCGGCTGATCAGGCATCCGGCCGATTCTGCCATTGATTATAACAATGAGTTATTAGATCATATCTAGATGTATAATGATGATTATTGAAATCGTACTAATAACTCGGGTCCAAAGGCAGTTTTAACAGATTTAGCTAATTGAACATAAAACAGCTAATGAACGTGATAAGCAATCGGCTAAACACTCCGAAAGAACGAGTAAGACAAATACAACCACACGGATCCGAATCGACCGGTCGCTCCAACAGGACAAGTCAAGCGATGGCACACGATCGGACCAGGTCTAACGGCCGCGCACGCTGGCCGATTCAGGACAAGCATAATCATAAACGCCTTAACTATGAAAGTAAATCTACATCCTATCCAATCGGCTGCATGCGCCTAGGACAAGTCAACTATCGCAAAGGCAAACACAGGACACGTCAAGCTGAATCGCACGATCGAATCGGCTAAGATGTAGGAGAAATTTCATAGCGGCTATCGTGACTCGAACGACCGGATCCGAGCCAATCGGCGTTGTGAGCAAAGGCTGGGACGGGGAGGCGGGACAAGTCAAACTACCTCCACCACGAGCCCGGACCAGGTCGACTTGACTCATCCGGCCGATACTCACTACGACGGTCGAAAACAGATCCGGTCGCCGGATAACTAGCAATTAAGCCATCTAATTACGAACAATGCGCCGAGAATTAGACGACATAATTACCTTGTCAAGCCGACTTGTTGTCGACCGGAGCCCCGAAGATCCCCGCGCAAAACGAGTAAAGACTTGACAGAAAATTAGGGTTTGGCGATGCGCCGAAAGTTGTATTGGATGTGAATCGAGTTTACGGGTTACATCCGAGTACAAATTTATACCGGCACAAAGAATCCTACTCGGACCCTCTTCGGGCCGATTTCCTAACCGACTAGGACCCTTTTCCAAAATTAAACTATTATTTCTAATTTTACAACGTGGGCCGGGCCCATCAATGTTATGCTCTTACGTTGGCGTCCGCGCACGATTCTCGGGAGGGACGCGCCCTTTACTCGCCCAAGCGGCCGTCGGCCTTACGCCCACCAGCCTTCTTTGACCTATAGTCGGCGACAATGGGTCCCTTGGTCAAAAACCGGCGTCAACACATGTCCTCCCGGTCCGGGGTATGCAACGCATGCGTCGGACTGATTTATCCTCTTTTCTTGCGCCGGTTTTACTGCCCGTCACCTCTCCATAAAACCCGGGGTCACCCCGGTCATTTCCCATCTGTTTCTTCTCCTTAGCTTTCATCTTCCCCTGTTCTAGCGACTTTTGCCTTTTCGAGCCCTTTCAACTTCCCACCGCGCCGCCGTCGTTTTTCTCTTCCGGTGACCATGAATCCTGCTTGTTGCTGCTGCTGCGGCCGCCGCCGCCGGCTGCGTCGTCGCCACCACCAACGCCGTTCGGAGGTAATGTACATTCGAGCACCCCTCTTTTCTACCTTTGCAATCTTTCTTCGCGTTCTTGTTCTTGTTCATTTTCACAATCTATCTTCTTTCCGTTCCGTTTCTTATTTTAGCCCTATTCCTTGTTTTTAGGAGATCCGGAACCAAGTCGTCATCCCATCCAACATCCCAACTCACTTCTTTTTGGGCCCCATGGGCGATCCCGACCCCACGGATCTCATCCGTGCCGAAACGAACCGGGTTCCGTTTCGGCAACAATCTCCTTTATCGGCCGAGTGGGCCAACGGCTTTCGGTCATGGCCGACTCCCGTTGCTTGGATGGCGCGATTGGTATAATCGGGTATCGGCCGTCCATCCGCAAGGTTGGGCCGATATCGGCATCGCCCACGCCATCAAACTCTCTCCGGCCGATCACCACAAGAACGAACCGTTGCTTGGCGGCAGCTTCTTATCTCCGGTCGGATGCCCTGAGCTGCTTCATGTTCGGCCACGGCCGACTACCATGACCCTCCTGGATACGGTCATGTTGGCCGATTTGAATATCACGGCGGAGGCCACTCCAAATGCCATCCGCATTAAGTCCTCCCATCGGATCAACCCTAAGGACACCGGGGGTTGGAAGGTCTACATCCGGACCTACAATAAGGGGCACGGCACGGTCGATCGCCGCGAGCACGTTGCCTTCCTCAACATGTGGCTTGACCACTTCTTCTTCCGTGGGGTCGGCGTGAGCCCCACAAACAATTTCCTGCCGATAGCCGATAGGCTGGCCGACAGACTATGCCCTTCCCATGGGCAAGTACCTTCACGGGATCGGCGTACCTCCTTCTTCACCGGGTTTCGGTGGAGTTGCGCTCCGGCCGATCGGTCAAAAACTTGGGTGGCCCTTGGTGGTTCATCCAAATGTGGTTGTCCCTTCATACCACCAAGGCCATCGATTTGGACCTCGGTGTCCTCTCCTTCCCCGGCAACTATGCCGAATCGGCCACGCCCGATCCGGTCGATGTATCTCTTTCGGGAAGCGTTATCCATGGCACCGGGGCGGCCATGTCGGATGACAACCTGGCGTATTGGTTCGCCGCCCTCTACAAGGGCCTCAACAACGAAAGTACGGATTGGTACCCGTACATCGATTTCTTCGAGAAGGGATATGACACTCCTTTTCGATCGATCCCACCTTCCCAACGGCCGACGGGGAGGCGGTCAAGATCTTCACCACCTGCCTCCGCCCCTGTCTGCTGCCGACGGGACTCATTGCTTGGGAGCAAGGCTTTCTGCTCCTATGAGTTCTACCTCCCGTCGGTGGCGGCCCGCCAACTCGGCTTCGGCCGGTTGCCCCCGACCTCTTCTATGTGGGGCAAATAAAGGCGCGGGCTAACGTCGACAACGCCATTCGGTGGAATTGGCTCGTCGGCCGCACCGCCGATGTCGTCACCGGCGACTTAGCCGGATTTTCCCGGCGCCCGGAGTACCCGCCTTTTGACCGCTGGTGGGGCGAGTGGAACCGGCACCTCCGCAGCCGGAACACTGCTTCCTTCTTCTCCGGCTTAGTCCTGAGCGAAGCTTTCGCCGAGGTACGTGTAGCCGATTTATTTCTGTAAGGCCGATTTTATAAATGAAATCGGCCACTCCAAATGCTCACCCTTGTATATTCTTTTTCGATCGGACACGGAGGAGCCGCCGACCCAGAGCATCGGTGGCCGGCCGATTGCATACTTAATGCCGAGCCCAATTGTTCCAAATATCGGCTTCACCGATCGCACTCCTGCCCAAGCTTTTGCGGCGATGAGTCGAGGGCACCAGCTGCCCGCAAGGCCAAGACTAAAACAGCCGCCCTCGAAAGAGGAAGGCTAATGTGCCAGCTGCGGGGCCGACTCAAGCCCCGAAGCGACACCGCGCGCTGCTAAAGCGGCTTGTGCGCCCGTCCGACCCGGACTACTTCGATGAACCATCACCGCTGCGTCGGGTCATTATTGCATGATCGTCGATTCCCTTTTCACTTTACATACTAACTATGAGTTCTTTGCGGGAATCGGCGGTTCTTCCTCCTCGGGCCGGACACCAACGCACGATAGGCCGATCCGCCTATCAACTCCTCCACGGGCCGGGACGCCGACACACGAAAGGCCGACCCCGTAGCTCCGGAATCGGCGGTCGTACCAAGCCGGGCCGATCCAAATCTTACGGAGAGCTCAACTCGCTTGGATCGGCCTGCGTCTCTGAGGTCGCCGGCGAAGCCGAACAAGGCTGGCCGTGTGTCGCCCACGGCCTCTCCCAAAGGCACCGCTGGCGACGAAGAATCGGTCGGCCGGGAGCCGCCCGCGGCTTCTCCTGTAGGCACTGCTTGTCGATGAGCTTGCCGATGAGCCCGCCGATGAGCCCGCCGAAGCTGAACAAGCTGGCCATGTACACGATGCCGCCTCCGAAGATGCCGCTGGTGAAGGGGAATCGGCCGGCCGAGAGCTGATTGGAACACACGAACCTGTAGGTTCAATGGCACGACCGATAGACGTCCGGCCGCTCCGCATTGACGCTTCGCAGGTTTGTTTTTACTATCTCCTTTTTATTTTCTTGATTTGCCTCCGATTATTAGCTTCATTTTATTTTTCTTGGTATTTCGGGCGCTTAGCTTCCCTCGTTCTGCGCCGATTTTGGTATCTTCCTCCGGTCTTACCACCATGAACGAAATCGCGCGCGAGCTCGAGGCCTCTTCGATCGGCGCTTGGTGGCCGACGCTCACCCCATAAGGGCCCGATACTTGGAGGTCCGGACTGAGCTCCCGGAGGATGTGCGCGATGCTCGCACCGCGTGGCATACATGGAGTGCTGGTAAATGGACTTCACTCGTGCCCGGCAGCGTACGGCTCGCCACGCGGAGCAGCGGCAAGCTGCGTTACTCGCGAGAACTCCATCAAGCGCTCAGGAGGAGGCCCGGAAGACCCGGGAGATGCAAGAGCAACTCTCAAATCGGCGGGATGAGCTGCGGGTAATCAACCGGGAGATTGCCGATTTGAGAGCATCGGCGGCTCTCAAGGAGGAGGCGGCGGCGGCCTTGGAAGCCACCATTGCACGGTTGTCGGGCGACGTGGCGGCTCAACGAGAAGACGACGGACGAAGCAATTCAAACGGCCGAGAAGATGGTCGCCGCGGCGCACGGCTGATGTCGGCCCCATCGAGGATGACCTGTTGGTCATGGCTAAACTCGACTCCATGCTTGTCCCGCGCACTATCTGCCGTCCAAGACTTCTTGTCCCGTCTTGAGGCGATCGATTATGCTTAGGTGTAATAGGATTTTGAATAAAATTTGTTGCGAATATTTTTTGCACTAAGGGCGATATACCATAATATCGGCCATCCGAAGGCGATGTTTAAACATCGACTAATTTATCGGTGACTCCCTCTATTTTACTTTCATATTTTTTGGGCTAAGGGCGATACTCTCGGTATCGGCCGTCTCAAAGCGATGTGCATCGACATCGGCTGTAGTCTCTTTTAGGCCGAACACTATGAGTTAATCCAAATACTAGGATAATACTTGCTTCAAATACTTTCCATTAAGTGCTCGGCCGAATTCTTCCCCTTCTAACTCTTTCAAAATATATGCATTACCCGGTGCCGATCGGCTAATCAAATAAGGTCCTTCCCAATTAGGCGACCATTTACCAAACCGATTGTCCTTCACGCCGATTGGCATCCTAAGCTTCGGACCAAATCGCCATCTTTAAACTGTTTCTGCACAACCTTCTTATCATAATGGCGGGCGACCCTCGCCTTATTCTGCTCTATTTTTTCCAATGCATCCAGCTGATTTTGTACTACATCTTCTAATTCATCCATCATCAATCCGTAGTCTTGATCGGCCGAAAGCTTTTGTTGCAACTCAATCCTTACGGAGCCGATAGCTGTCTCCCATGGCGATGCGGCTTCGTGCCCATATACCAGCTGATACGGCGCAACTTGCATGGCCCCATGCCGTGACATACGATAAGCCCACAAAGCGTCCATCAATTTCATGTGCCACTTACGAGGATACTCTTGTATTTTCCGCTTGATTAACTTGATCGGACTCTTATTTGCCGCTTCAGCTTGGCCATTGGCTTGGGCATAATACGGCGACGAATTAATCAACTTAATTCCCATCTCATCGAGCAAAAGATTGAAATTCGTCCGACGTGAATACTGATCCTTGATCTGTCGTGATTGTTTACGGAATCCCAAATCTATAAATGATATGCTCTTTAACAAACGTTATCACGTCGATCGTCGAAACTTTGCGATAGGGTGCCGCTTCAACCCACTTCGTGAAATAATCTGTAGCTACTAATATGTATTGATGTCCTTTGCTTGATGCTTGGATTTATCGGCCGATCATATCCATGGCCCGACCTACGAACGGCCAAGGTTTGATTCTCTGGATTCATAGGCGACGCGAGCGCCCTCATGTATAGGTCCGAATTTACGGCAATCTTGGCAACTTTTATAATATTTAAAACAATCGGCCAACATTGTCGGCCGGTAATAACCAGCTCGCCTTAGCAGCCACTTCATTTTATGGGCCGATTGATGCGTTCGCAAATCCCATCATGCACTTCGCTCATTACCACTTTGGCCTCGGTGTCATCAATACACTTGAGAAGCACCCCATCAATTGTCTTGAAAAATAATTGATCATCCAACAGAACATACTTCAAAGCTTTATATCTTATCTCCTTATCCGTAGGTTGGGATGGATTGCTCAAAAAATTTCGAATTTCCGTACGCCAATCGGCTTCTTCAATATCAGCTATCTCTAAGCTGTTTTCGGCGAGCCGATATCCGGATGCTAAGCTGAGCCAAGTTATTTGCTTCAAAGTTCTGCTCTCTTGGTATATGGCTGACTTTAACACACTTGAACTTTTTCATTAACTTCGGCACTTTCTATGATATTGCAACAATATTTCATCTTTACACTCATACTCATCGGCCGGTGACTCACAACCAACAAGGAATCGCCGAAAATTTCCACAAAATCAGCCCCGGCATCGATGAGTAATTCCAGTCCTTTTAATACTGCCTCGTATTCGACTTGGTTGTTGGTGTGCGCCTCTACTGTAATAGAGTATCCACGTATTGCCCCCGAGGCGACACAACAACCAAGCCGATTCCACTTCCCTCCTTGCAAATTGAACCATCAAAGAATACCGTCCATGGCATCTGGTTCAACGTATCCGGCCGAGTGTTCACCGTGTTGCACTATTAAATCAGCCAATACTTGTGCTTTTACTTGCTTTGGCCGATTCATAGCCTAAATCAAACTCCGCAATTGCCAACATCCATTTGCCCAACCGGCCTTTGGGGACCGGAGCCGATAGCATATATTTTACGACATCGGCACTGGCAAACGACAGTACACTCTTCGGCCAACGAGATAATGCCTTAATTTTGTGCATGAAAAATACGAGACAGAGACATAACCTTTCCACCTCCGGATACCGTGTTTCTGCGTCAATCAATTTGCGGCTGAGATAAAATATGACCCGCTCTTTTCCCTCCTGTTCTTGAGTCAATGTTGAGCCGATGCACCTATCATCGGCCGATAAATATAACTTAAAGGGTGTGCCTGGCTTTGGCGGAACCATCATCGGTGGGGACACCAAATATTTCTTGATATATTCTAAAGCCTTTTGATGGATCGGCTCCCACCGAAATTCTTGATTGGCTTTGAGTTTCAACAATGGCGTAAACACATCAAGTCGACCCGACAAGTTTGAGATAAATCGCCTAATAAAATTAATCTTGCCGATCGGGGATCGGAGCTTCGTCTTGTTCGTCGGCGGTTCCAACTTTACGATAGAATCAATACTCTTAGGGCCGACTTCAATTCCCTTTTCATGCACAATAAACCCCAGAAATTGTCCAGCGAGAGACGCCAAACGCACACTTGAGCGGGTTCATCTTCGAGCCGTATTGTCTTGTCCTCTTCAACACTTCTCACGAGATCAGCCACATGACTCCCAACCGATCTTGATTTCACCATGACATCATCAATATAAATTTCCACCAATCGGCCGATTAAATCGTGATATATAAAATTCATGGCCCTACGATATGTAGCACCAGCATTTTTTAGTCCGAAGGTCATGACAACCCACTCATATAGTCCCAACGCCCAGGGCATCTAAACGCCGTCTTCGATATATCTTCCTCGGCCATAAAAATCTGATTGTACCCAGCATTTCCATCCATAAAGCTCAAAATTTTGTTGCCGGCGGCTGCATCAACTAACAAATCGGCGTTTGGCATTGGGTACTCATCTTTCGGAGTTGCCTTATTCAAATTTACGAAGTCAATGCAAACCCGCATCTTTCCATTCTTCTTTTCCACCGGCACAATACTGGAAACCCACTCCGCATATCGGCATGGCCTAATGAAGCCGGCCTCATATAATCTGATAATCTCTTCTTTGACGGCTTCATAATACCTAGGGTCAATTTTCGAGCCCCACGCTTATATGGCCGATATCCGGGCTTGGTGGGCAACCGATGTTAAACGATCGATCGGGCGAGTCCGGGCATCTCGCTATAATCCCAAGCAAAACAATCTTTAAATTCCTCCAATAAGGCCACTAATTCATCTCTTACTTCTTTACACAATTTCTTGCTAATATATGTTGGCCGAGGCTTGTCTCCATCCCCTATGTCTACCTCTTCTAACTCGTCGGCCGACACAAAACCGTGACCTAATTTCCCGTCTTCGGCTCGTTAATCGGCCGACTCATCATATCCTCGGTGCGTGTATCGATCGGCCGATTGTCCGTCAATTCTCCTGTGGGGCCCATCGGAGCAGCCGGGAGTACCGACCCCCGGTCACAATAACTCCGTCGTCGGTGATGTTTATGGCCTCCGCATCCCAATACGTGCCCGATAAACAAGGCGAGGCTCTCCGGGCCGAGCAAACTCGAAATCGGCGAGTTGCAATGGTTACGGACTTATCGGCCCGTACGATTTCGACCTTGTTGCCGACCCATTGAATCAAACATTGGTGCATGGTTGATGGGATGCAACGAGTTAGCATGAATCCGGTCTCTCCCCAACAAAGTTGTGTATGCACCTTTCCCGTCGATGATGAAAAAAGTGGTGGGTATGGTTTTGCTGCCCACGAGTGATCTCCATTATTGCGGCCCCACGCACATCTTGACTTCTCCCGCTGTAATCCTTGAGCGTCGGATTAGCCCTCATCATTTCTTCGGCGTCTTCCCGAGCTTGCGGTATGTAGTGATCGGCATGACATTGACCGCTGCTCCTCCAGTCGACCAACATTTTCCTCATTGGTGACCCATTGATGTAGCCGCTAATGTACAATGCCTTGAGATGCAAATGATCGAGTTGGTGGCTTATCAAATACCGCGGATTCCGGCGTCCACGGAATCTCCGAAGTCTCCCCAAGCTGGTTCTTCTTCGGCCGAATTTTCATCGGCCGATCCAGGCAATCCTGGGCATCATGGATATCATATTCACCGCGGCTTCGGCCCGGACCACTTGAGACTGCACTTTCGGCCTCCATTCCTTCTTGGGCTTGGACTCATCATCTTGGTCATCTCTGTAATGCCGTCCACCCTTGATTTCCCGACAACGCATTCTTTGAAGCCTCCTCTTTTGGGTTTTCTTGAGCAAACCAGCAGGGCACTACTTGTTTTTCGTTCTTGGTTTGGTCGCCTCTCGAATCTTCATGGTACTTGGTGATCAAACTCTTCTTCATCGTTGATTGGCCCCAGCCGATCGTGAACGGAGGTTCTCTTTGGCACTACGTATCTCCGTTCATCATAGCCGTGATCATAGCCAGTTGCTCTTCGGGGGCCGATTGTTGCGATTCGTAGTTGCGACTATTCAGCCGTCCCTGGTAACTTGATGACCCGCCATCACGATACTCTTTTCGGCCAAGGCACTGCGGGCAGCTCTCGATAGATGGAAGCTTCATGTTTTGGTCCCAGCGATGCTTGAAAGAAAGGACAAGCCCGGTGTGGGTCAAAATCTTCTCGGCGGATCACGTCTTGTCCGTGCTTGCTGACTTTGGTCGATAGATTCCTGTTCATGTGCCACACGGGCTCTTTCTTCCCTCTCCCTCTACCTCTCATATCGGCGTATGAAACCAGCCGATCCACCGCCGATGGTGTTGATGTACATCGTATTAGCCGGGAAAGGGTGCCCATCAACTTTCATCTTCTTCTTTACATCGGCTGCTCGCAATATCCCATCGTCAAGCTGCCCTCCGGATTTCATCTCTCATAGCATAACAATCAACGGTGTTATGATGCGAATTTCCATGCCACTTGCACCACTTAGCCATTTTCTTCAATTCTTCGGCGTAGGAATTTTGTGATGAGGGGAAAGCTGGATTTTCTTTTCCCGCAGCAGCTGATCAAATATTTCGTCGGCCTTAGATAAATCAAAATCATATTTCTTCTCCTTAGGATTGACATGCGGAGAAAATATCGGTCGTTTGTTATTAGTCCACTCGACTGCATTAATTCCCCCTTCATCTTCCTCACTGTCGAAATCAGCATAAGTCACCGATACCGCCGATTCATGGTGAGCTGGAGATTCTCTTCTGGCCGAGCGCCTGCGGGTCAGGCTGTGCCAGCCCATCAAACTCATGTGGGGTAAACTTTTCTTTAATGTTGGAAAATAGCCCCGCATAAGCGATTTCGGCCAAGCTGTTGCTCTGTCGAGTTCGGATTGTAGCATCGTCCCCTCGGGGTCCTAAACCTACTGTATATAATCAGCCACTGATTCCCCGGTTTTCTATTTCACTGCCATTAAATCGGACAAACTAAGCTCGGTAACGCCGTGAAGAAGTACGAGTGAAACCTTTTCTCCGAGATCGGCCCAACTCGAATAGAACCAGGTGACAGCGAAGTAAACCATGAAAAGGCCGATCCGGACAATGACAGTGGGAATAGCCGAACCCGCAAAGCCTCCTGAGTAGACGCCTCACCAAGGCTGTGCGTCATACCGACCGATGTGCTCCATAGTTGATGTGTTATCTTGCCCAGAAAACTTGGAAAACTCGGGAATTTTATACTTATTGGGTAAAGCCACGGAATCCATCCGGTCGGGGTAAGGTCGCCGATACAACGCACTTTTCTCCTTAGGCTTCAAATCGAGCGATCTTTCATCATATCGGCGATCTTAGCCATGAGGCTATTCATATCATTGGGTTCAGCGATC
Source organism: Chloris gayana (assembly GCA_031894775.1). Classification (NCBI taxonomy): domain Eukaryota; kingdom Viridiplantae; phylum Streptophyta; class Magnoliopsida; order Poales; family Poaceae; genus Chloris; species Chloris gayana. The sequence goes on from JAUNZO010000366.1 coordinate 112,606, forward strand.
GCCGATCCGGTCCCCGTCATATAAGCTGCGTTGGGCTGCCCCCGATCGGGTGTATCAACTGGCCGTTTCCGGAAATCCCGGTGCCGATGGCGGGAACGATGTACGCGGAGCGATTCCATAATTCATGGCCGATTGGATCGGCCGTCCGATCATGAATCCCTGTCCCCGAGCCGATGCGGTTGGTTGTGGAATACCGGATATCGGCCGTACTATAGTGGGTGAGTTCTCAATTCTACTCGGACCGGTATTTGGTACGTAAAAGAAATTAGGCTGCTGTGCCATCTGCGGGACCGTTGTCACATTGGTCGCTGCCCTAATTCGGAAGTCGGCTGTTGTACATCTTGTTTGTCGCCCTCCTCCGTTACCGACTTCTTGGGGCCACTTGTCATCCTCTTTGCACTGGCTGGGTCGTCTTGGTACTTGCATTTGCATTGTCCTTGCCAGGCCATAGGTGAGGTGGCATGCCGTACTGAGGCTGAAACCCTGCTGGCGGTGTGGTATTACGGAGGCCAACTCCCTGAATTGGTCGTACAAGAGTGCCAAAAGGCTGAGTGTACGCAGGTCCGGAATATCCTTCGGTGAACGATCTGCCATCAAGCTGTGTCCTTAATCAAATTTCCGATGGTGTTGGTCAACACGCCCGATTGATTGATTAGGGTCGATGAACGGACGAGTTGACCATATCATCGAGTTGATTGGCATCCGGCGATCTACGGGCTTTGATTTGGTCTAGTTCTTCCGGATGCGAGAATCGAGGGATGTCTCCTTTTGTGGCCACTCGCCACGTGTCACTTTCGGGGCTTGAAAGTACTTTTTCATTGCTTCGGCCAGGTACTCTTGGTGCTGCAGCTTTTGTTCTGTCATCATCTTCCCCCAGGCCGAAACCTCGTTGTCATCGAAACTTCCCCATGCCCTTTGCCATCCGTCCTAAGAGGAAGCTGGAACAAAAATCGGTCGATTTTCAGCATCGACCATTGGTGTTCCGTCCTCCCCGACGACTTGCATGTACGACATCTTGATCTTGGTTGCTTACTGTCCCATCGGGCGTGCCAAAAAGTGTGTTGACGTCAAAAGTCGCCAACACACCGTTGTCCGGAGAGTCCACCGAAACCCGGCTGATGCGAGGTCTGTGCTCCCAACGGACCGGCTCGGCTCGCCGATTCTCGTGTGCGCTGGTGCGTGCCGGATGGTTTTCCTGCAAACCAACAAAGACAATAAAAGGTGTAAAATTCCGGGTCATCGGCCCGAGATAGACCGATGTGCGGCCATGGCCGATTCGGCGTAAGATAGACAAAATCGGCCATCGACGAGGAGCAGCACGGCCCATCCATTTATGTATTAAATGCCAGGCAAACGAGCGTGATACAAACTATACGAAAATCGGCCGATGCTATAACATGCGATCGGTGGCTAGCGGCCGATTTCGTCGATAAACGATCAAATCATTAAGACTTTGCAGGGATGCATTATCGAATAAAATGTAAACAAGGTAATTATTAATGGGATGTAATTAATTTGATAGCAAGAAGATGGTTCAATCATCAATTAGAGCGATAAATCGGCTGATCAGGCATCCGGCCGATTCTGCCATTGATTATAACAATGAGTTATTAGATCATATCTAGATGTATAATGATGATTATTGAAATCGTACTAATAACTCGGGTCCAAAGGCAGTTTTAACAGATTTAGCTAATTGAACATAAAACAGCTAATGAACGTGATAAGCAATCGGCTAAACACTCCGAAAGAACGATAAGACAAATACAACCACACGAGATCCGAATCGACCGATCGCTCCAACGGGACAAGTCAGCGATGGCACACGGTCGGACCAGGTCTAACGGCCGCGCACGCCTGGCCGATTCAGGACAAGCATAATCATAAACGCCTTAACTATGAAAGTAAATCTACATCCTATCCAATCGGCTGCATGCGCCTAGGACAAGTCAACTATCGCAAAGGCAAACACGGGACACGTCAGCCGAATCTGCACGATCGAATCGGCTAAGATGTAAGAGAAATTTCATAGCGGCTACGTGACTCGAACGACCGGATACGAGCCAATCGGCGTTGTGAGCAAAGGCTGGGACGGGGAGGCGGGACAAGTCAAACTACCTCCACCACGAGCCGGACCGGGTCGACTTGACTCATCCGGCCGATACTCACTACGACGGTCGAAAACAGATCCGGTCGCCGGATAACTAGCAATTAAGCCATCTAATTACGAACAATGCGCGAGAATTAGACGACATAATTACCTTGTCAAGCCGACTTGTTGTCGACCGGAGCCCAGAAGATCCCCGCGAAAACGGTAAAGACTTGACGAGAAAATTAGGGTTTGGCGATGCGCCGAAAGTTGTATTGGATGTGAATCGAGTTTACGAGGTTACATCGAGTACAAATTTATACCGGCACAAAGAATCCTACTCGGACCCTCTTCGGGCCGATTTCCTAACCGACTAGGATCCTTTTCCAAAATTAAACTATTATTTCTAATTTTACAACGTGGGCCGGGCCCATCAATGTTATGCTCTTACGTTGGCGTCCGCGCACGATTCTCGGGAGGGACGCGCCCTTTACTCGCCCAAGCGGCCGTCGGCCTTACGCCCACCGGCCTTCTTTGACCTATAGTCGGCGACAATGGGTCCCTTGGTCAAAAACCGGCGTCAACA
>JAUNZO010000367.1:0-97209 GCA_031894775.1 Chloris gayana
CATAGGTTCATAAACCGTTGAAAACCGGCTCGTTTTGTAAAATCGATCGGTTTTTCGATAAAATCGAACCTATTACTATAGAAAAACGGTTTTCATTCGGTTTTTACGGTTTATCGCTCGGTTTTTACTGTACGGAAAAACCGAGCAGTTCACGGTTTTGTGAACCATGCATAGGATGTCAATTCTATTGGACAATTTTCAATGGAGCCCCCTAGGGGTCAATCAAATTCATATGAGATAGCTTCCCCAAATGGTTTCTATTGTGTGTCACGTCGAGAGTAAGGAAATTTTTCTGTTTTTTTGAAATTTTGTAGGACTCATATGGCATACAGCTATAGTACTCTGTTTTTTCTTTTGCGTCCTGCATTCCGAAACAACCTAGGCTTTTCAAGATTTTTAATAATAAGATAATTTCCATTTTTGCAAATGAAAGAAACAATTGTAAATTAATAACATAGCTTCATTGTCATCATATGTTCACCGTCTGACATGCCTCCGACTTATATATGCATCAACTTTTACATCAGCCTCCAAAACGCAATTAACATTCTTCTGTCTTATATCGGGGCTGCTTCTGTGTAATTTTAATTTGACAAATGTGCCATTGACTGTGTGGCCTTTCCTTCCTCTACGAAATGGCGTATGATTAAGGCGCTGGGACGTACCGTCTTGTTATTTTCTATGTTCTTGACATCAGCTAGCACAAATTTATGCTGACGAGTGTCACAAAAACTGTGTAGATGTGGTATACAGAAACCCAATTTGATTTCTAAGAATGTTTCCACTACTTTATTTCCGTATTACACGGACAATCCATGAAAAGCAAATATAAATTGATGGGTCAGAAAGTCCTCTAGAATTCCAGGTGGTCAATGTGCACACGATCATCCTGCCGACTTGTGAGGACCAAATGCAGAGTGGCATGCACCGTATGATTTCCTCACACTATTTTCTACTTTGGGTGTGTTCGTTTTCTAGCGTCTAAACTTTAGAGCTGTCACATCAAAAATAATCTTACTATTTAAGAGTATTAAATAAAATTTAATTATAAAATAAATTACATACCCCTAGAGTAATTCACGAGACGAATCTAATGAGGTTAATTAAGTCATGATTAGAAGATGGTTACTGTAGCATCACTTTAGCAAAATGTAAATTAATTAAGCTCAATAGATTCATCTCGAAAATTAGAACCAGCCTGTCAAGAAGATTTTGTCATTAAATTGATCAAAATATTCATAAATAATAAATAATACTCCCTCCGTCCCCTTTCAAGCGTCGTTCGGAGCGTTTCAAAAATTCCGAAAAAAGTGTTGTTTTAGCCTCTACAGATCTGCTGGGCCCTTATCTTATCCCTTCACACGGTTTCTTCTCTCCTCTCGTCATCACACAATCCTGCCTCTCTCTCTCCTCTCCTCCCGTAAGAAATCCATGGCGACAAGGACGCCGGGCGCAGCTTGATCTCTTCGACGCGTGGGCTGAGCTCCCCCACCTCCCCTCACGAATCCATGGCGCAAGGAACCGGATCGTGGAGCTCCCTCCCTCCTCCATCAAGGACAGCAAGGGTGGAATCGAGATCTACGCCGGCTCCTCCATGGAGAAGGACGCTAGAGGCGGGTGGAGCTGCTCCCTCCCGTCGTCCGTCGAGGATCCATGCGGCGGTGGCGGCCAAGGGCACGGCGGCGGCTGTGTCCACGCGCTCGGCGGCAGCGGCGTCCGGGCGCGCGACGGCGGCGGCGTCCACACGCACGGCCGCGGCTGCGTCCACGCGCTCGGCGGCAGCGGCGTCCGGGCTCGTGACGGCGGCGGCGTCCACGCGCACGGCCGCGGCTGCGTCCACGTGCCCATCGGCGGCGGCATCGACGACGGCGGCGGCATCCACGCGCACGGCTGCGGCTGCGTCCACGCGCTCGGCGGCAGCGGCGTCCGAGCGCGCGACGGCGGCGGCGTCCACGCGCACGGCCGCGGCTGCGTCCACGCGCCCATCGGCGGCGGGATCGACGCGCGTGGCGGCGACTACGTCCATGCCCGCGGCGGCGACGACGTCCACGTGCCCGGTGGCGGCGGTGCCGGCATCCGAGCGCATGGCGGCCGTCGGATCCACGCGCGAGCAGCGGCTCCCTTCGCTCCATCGACGTGCACGGAGACGGCGCCGTCCGAGCGCACCGCGACCACAAGATCGACGTGCAAAGCGTCGGTGCCCTTCCGTCCGTTGATGTGCACGGTAGCCGCCGGATCGTTGGAGCACGGGCTGAAGCGCCGCCGCGGTACATGGTGGGATCGCGTGTAGCGGTGCAAGGTACGTGACGGTGTCGACTTGGTTCGGGACACGGAAGAAGGTGCTTGGAGGGGAGTTCGAGTTCCTGTATTCAGAGAGTGAAGGCTCAGCTGGCTGCTACAACTCCGGTGTCGAGGATGTCAAGATCGTGCCCGATATCGAGCAGCAAAACCTTGGTGTCGACCCCGATGCCGAGACCGATGATGAAGTCAGCCCAATGGAAGGCAAGAATACTTTGAAGGAGGAATTGTCCACGAAGTGAAAAAGGTAAGCTGGATCGACCTAGACTTTGATGACTTCAAACTGGAATGGCTGAAAATGTTTTATCCAGTTTGGAGTCATCCTACTTTGGAGCGTGTGAATCAGGAAAGAGATTAGTTGTGCTTCCTGTGGTTGTGAGGTGAAGTGCTAGCTTTTGTAGATGGTTATTGTTGCTGTGACTTGAGCAACTATATTTTGTAGATGGTCATGTATTGGTATGAAGTGAACTACTAGCATCCGTAGATTGTTATGTGTTGCTATGAAGTGAAGTACTAGCATGTGTATATGGTTATGCGGTTCTATGAAGTGAAATACTAGAATTTGTGTATGGTTATGTATTGCTATGGAGTGAAGTACTGACTTCGCATATGGTTATGTGTTATTGGCTTTTATGTGTGCCTGTATATGATATATAAACTGATCTCATAATATACACTTGAAAGGAGCATGTGATCTTGTAGTAGTAACTGAAAACATAGGTACCATCATTAAGCCTAATTACATCGTCTAAATATAAACACAAAATAAGTGCATGGCCTTCCACTAACCGAACCAAGGCACCATCACAAAAGAAGTATATGGCCTGCCACTAACCGAACCTAGGCACCATCACAAAAGAAGTATATGGCCTGCCACTAACCGAACCTAGGCACCATCATTTAAGTATAATTACATCTGAATATAAACACAAAAGAAGTGCATTGCCTTCCACTAACTGAACCTAGGAGGCCAATAACTCTGTGCAATCATGGTACAACCGATCGTCACAGCTGAGCGTTCTAGGAAGATTGCCTAGTGCCTCCAACCTTGCTTTGTTCATGTGAGGGATTTGATATCTGTTCCCACCCCTAATTTTCATCACCTCCGAGCATGCAACCTTGTAGAGTTAGGAAGACCCTTCCGATGAGAGTTGTATCATATTCTTCATACTTCATCACAATATTATCAATTAAGTCATCCATGTTTCTACAATCTGTGTCATATGTAAGGGACTGTAGAGAAGTAAAAAAACCAAGATCAAGGCAGTTCATATCCGGAGAATTTGGAGGTTGGTTAATGAGCCTTATGTCAAGCCCGGTCCGGCTTACTGCTGTAGCAAATAGTTCATCGTCAACTGGCACATGGGTTCTTGCATTATCTTATTGTATCCATATTGTCTTGTGTGCATCTTCTCTTGGCCACTTTGCTTGAATAGCAGGTAGAACTTTAGATATCAAATAAGACCGCATAGTATCTCTAACAACATTAATACTCTTTATTACAAGTGTGCCCCTTTGTCTATTGCGATTGCTTCTTTTAGCTGGTTCCTACATATAGATGACACAATTAATATTTGTTAGAAATGGCAACACATGTAACAGTTTGTCCACTTTACAAATTGACATTAGTAATGTGATACCTTTACGACAAAAGGCCACACACCTAGCTTCCCATTAAAAGTTTCATTACCTACATCATCATGCTTAGGCAAAGCAATTGCACATAAAACCATGACCTTATCGATTGAATTTTTGTTTTGCACTGTCCTATGTGGATCCACCTCACTAGGTAACATGTAAAAGTTTTTGCTCTTCTTTGTGGCATTGAACCACTTCTCATCTATGTGAATAATATTTTCCATTTCTATAAATTTGGGTTCATTTGGCAAGGTACTTGGGTCCAACATAGATAGGCACCATCTCAACCTTTCATTCTTGTTTGCCTCCTTTAGAAAGGGTTTAAGAGAATTGGAATGGCGTCTAAGAAGCCCTTGTTTGAACCACCTATGTAATGAAGTTTTGGAAACATGTACTTGTAGGTCCTCTTGCAGTGCTTTTGCTAATTTTCTTATAGTACTCCTCTTGTGCAAAGGAAGAGTAGCAACTCTTGACAGGTCAATTTGTATCTTTTTTTGGCCAGAATTTTTGGGCTTCTTAGATGAAACATCAACTGCTTCACCACGTGCACGACATTTCTTTGCCTCTTTCCATATACGTTGAATTGTTCGTCGGCTGAATGGAGATTGATCTGCTACCTCCCTTGTGCTAGTCCTTTTTAATTTTCCACGATTACTTCTTGCAAGCAATTGCTCATATATGTCTTGCCTTTGCTTATTTGTTGAATTTTTGTATGATGTTGCCGGACTGCCATTCTGATCTTCGTTTGCATCATCATCATCCGAGTCCGACAACTCTTCATTCAAGTCAACATCAAAGCCATCAAGCATATACTACTGTAATCTTCCATTTGCTGCACCATGCCATTCAAATCTGGCAGCTCGGTGTCCAAGTCAATCTCATCATCCGAAAGAACAGACTAAGTATCCTTGAGTTAATTGTTTTGACATGTTACAATTATATGATTTTCATTTGCTCCTTGCTGTACAACTAAACTTATTTCATTAAGCATTGGACATGTATCTCTAGGGATTGCATATTTATTTTGTTAAATTATGGTCAAGTGAAATCATTTAGTACAAGTATATACTTGTTAGAACAAAACATCAAATAATTTTCTGCCATAATGTGCTTGTTGTATGACAGTGAAATGAGATGAGAGCAATGCAAGTGCAAATAAAAATTTTATGACAACTACAAAGTCAATAATGAACAATTGCAAGTACAACTAGTGTTACCTGAATCTGAATTGTAAAGTGCAGCTAGCTGATTCAATGCATCATCTTGACTTGGTTGCTCACTGTTCAGATCAAAAGGAAGAGGCACGGTATGGACACGAAGGCGCTGCAGATTCCGAGTTCCCTCGGGGTGGCCAACCTCATCAAGTAGAGGCTCAACTTCTCCATCATCATCATGCTGATGTGCTGCTTCATCACTTTCTGATGCTTCTTCAGCTGGCAATGAGTTCAAATCAAGTACAAATGGCATGGCTAACTAGAGAGATAGAGGACCACCGGATGAGAGGAAAAGGGTGATGGCTTGTCCTAAGGGTGGCTTTATATAGCCAAACAGATTTTAGTGTGGTCCCGATTCAAATTTGTGTGGTGCGGGCGTCATTGTGTCCGAGTGTGTAATTTTTTGGCATGTTGGCGGGAATTATTAGCGGTCAAAAGCACCTTTTACTTTTCACTTTGGGGACCAATTTTGTCTTGTATGTGCAAGTGGCTCAGCTTTTCCCAATCGAGAATCAGCATTAAATAAGGGTGCCTATGTCTTTTACTTGCTCCACTATTTTGTCTTTTGAATGCTACAACGTCAGTTGAAAGGGGACGGAGGAGTAAGATTCTTTTTGATGTAACAGTGCTTAAGTTTTAGAAGGCATAAAACGAAAAGGGCCTTTGTTTTTTTTACGTACATGATCTTGTCCGGTATATAGGGCCTAGGACGAAAAACGGTGGTAGGACCAGACAGGAGTGCGTGAAGCCACCTTTCCAGCTTCCACCGGTCGCCGGTGTCCCGTCAAGTCCAAGGGAATGTTGTACTGTGCGTCGAACGATTGAGTGTGTATGCGTTGAACTTTAACCATATGCATCTTTCGACTTGCATTATTTTTACCCCAAACCAAACTAGCAGTAATTTCTGCAAAGTTCACAAACCAAGTCAAGGCATGTGGGAACAAATCAAAATAAGCACATAATTTTGGTGCGTTTGTTTGAACATTAAGGTTGGATGAGATCATCCAATCCATATTTTTCAATACTGGATCATACACCCATTGTTGGACCGGATAGGATCATCCATCGTTTGTAAGATTCGAGGGTCGATAAATATTGAATGAGAGTAATTAAATCTTATATACAAATAATAATAGTTAATCATAAACTAATTATTTTAATTTATTTTTATAAATAGTGATATTGTTTTAACAATTCATAATTAATACTAAAACATGCTTAATTATCAATAATTTTATTCTAATCCACATGATTTCTGTATATTAATTAATATATTATATTTTTATCATAATCTCATAAAAATACTAATTCATATCACAAAATGTTAGTTATTTTTAATTACTTACTAATGATCGTGCTTAGATAGATTGAATAGTCCTATCCGACTAAATTTTTCGAATATGCTCATCCCCTATCTAGACTGATGTTCAAACAAACATTGAATTGGACATCCCCGTTCAAACCAATCCAAATTGATCGAGTGAAATAAACACAATTAAAATCGGTGCGCGAAGGAATGGCTCCTTGAGCCATGCGCGAGGATAATACTAACATACCCTTGTGAGGGATGTGAGCGATGAGGTGGTCCGAAGGTCAGCAGAGATGGTGTGGACCGCGCGCGCTGCAGCCGGCCCGAGGCGGGGACGACGAGGGGCCTCCAGCTCCGTCACGGCGCTGCAGGCAGCTTGTAGGAATAGCGGACAGACCAATCGGAATGGGCGGTTCACGGGATGTCCTTGTCGGCCACGCCCTTTATTCCCCTCTCGGGCTCGGGCCTCGTGAATCCTCCACACCTTTCCGGCGACCGCCGTCGGTCAATCCGCCAGAACGTAACGGGGCCTCGTTTCTGTACGGAGCAGTACTAGCGTTCGTCGAGTGAGCAAAAAAAAATTCCATCTTTGGAGCCTAGAAACAAGTCTACATAGCAGTGTTATTATAGAGTTGGAGTGTTGCACGATGTTCGTTTCCTAGGGTCTAAACTTTATAATTATCACGTCAAAAAAATCTTATTATTTATAAGTATTAAATAAAGTTTAATTATAGAATAAATTACAGACCTCTAGACTAATTCACAAGACGAATCCAATGAGATTAATTAAGTCATGATTAGAAGATAGTTACTGTAGCATCACTTTAGCAAAAAAATAGATTAATTAAGCTCATTAGATTCATCTCAAAAATTAGCATCAATTGTCAAAAGGGTTTTGTCATTAAATTGATTGATATATTCATAAATAATAAGATTCTCTTTGATGTGACGGTGCTAAATTTTAGATGGCTGGAAACGAACAGGGATAATTAGGTTCTCTTCAAATACTAGCCTAATGTCGCCTAGCCTACTTCTTCATTAGCCATACTACGAGGGTGTTGCGTACCTTTGTCGCCTAGCCTACTGTCTATCAAGATGGAACCATCTGTCCAAGAATTGAGACCGATATTGAAACCCAGTGTTGTCATCAACACTGCATTTGGAAAGGCTTGACTATTGCTTAGCTTCTCCACGTAGCATGCCAGATTCAAAATGTTTTAAATCAGAACGAATCAACATGCTCTTTGACGACAGCTAGCATTGTCTACTTCTTGCTTTACATGCAACCTAAGAGGAAGCTACACAGTAGCGTGGCACTAACTTTGCAAATTGATACTACTAAGGATTAGCACTGACAAATATTTCTTCTCATTATGCAAAGTGATTTGCTCAAACAATTTTTTCATTTACTGTAGTTATAATAAATATAAAGCGTGAAACTAGCTGGAAAATGTAAAGTCTTGCCGGCAAGAAGTAGACACTCTCAAATGAGGAGAAGGATTCTCTCAAAAGAATTTAAAAATAATCATCACGAGATGAAAATCTCATGCATGGTCCTATCAAGACGGTGATGGTATTGAGAATGTGCTTATATCGATCTTTACTCAAAACGCGATGACTCAAGATCCAATAAAACAAATATATGAATGATTTTATATTGGATTGCCAAATAACTTCGCTAAAAGATTTAAGAATAAATTTGATATATTACAAAAAATGCATTACAATGGTAGCAATTATAAAGTAAGTACTAATGCTTCCAAGTATATGTGTGCCTGAAAACATACGCGAAGAAGAGGGGAGGGGGCGCTTGCACCCCTTTAGATCAAACACAGGACGAACCATCGACACATTTTTAGTCAAAACTACATACATGTGGATAGGCATGAGATATCAACAAGTTATTAGTCAAAGTCGGGTTATGACGTTGAGAATGTGACATTTACACTCATGACAATATGGTTCAAGTTCAAATAAAACAAATGTATGAATGATTTTCCTGTATTGTCAAATATCTTCGCCAAGAGATTTAAGAATAAATTAGATAGATTACAAAAAATGCATTACAATGGTAGGTGTTATGAAGTAAATACTAATGCTTGCGAGTAGATGTGTGCCTGAAAACATGCACGAAGAAGGATGGGAGGAGGGTGGAGGACGAACCATCGACACATTTTAGTGTCAAAGCACACGTGGATAGGTAGGTGTTGGGCGTAAATATTAATGATGCCATGTGACACGAATTAATGCCCACTACATATAGAGCGGTCGAGAAAACACTACCAAACGAGGGCCCAAGATGAGGAAACCGAGAAAAGCTCATGACGGCCCAAAAACGGAACCTAGGCTAGGCTTACCTAGATTTGAAACCAAGTAAGGGTACAAATGAGTCATGCCTCTCCCGACCCCCACGAAAGGGTCAAGAGATGCCCGCCATGCTCAACCCCGGATGAAGGGGTCGAAGATCTCGTGATACACTCGACCCTAAAACGGAACCCAAATGCCCCTCACCTCACCTCGGAATTCTAAACACGGTAAAAAAGGAGAACACGGAACGAGGCAACAATGTCCGGCCCCACCTCATTACTTAGGGAACCGTGCATGAGCAGGGACGCCGCCCAATGGCGCCCGTTCCGTTGGGTCCCTCCTGTCGAAGACGCAGCGATGGGACGCGGCACGGTGACGATTCGACCAGCGGGATCAGGGAAGGGGATCTCGAATCTGTCTCGTTAATGTTGTTGTTATTGTATAAGGACAATACTATTGTGTTGTGTTGCCGGATGATGAAAAGTGATAGTGATGAGGGTTTAGAGCACCACATTGACGCTAGAATCTTATATACTCCTTTTGAGGCATTCACATTAATCGGAAGAAATCAAAGAAATTCTCATAAAAAAGAAAAACATATGGCCATTAGTTTAGATACTCAACAATCCATAACCATTGGATCTTATGTAACTCCCTCCACCAGACCTTACGTAAACCTTCCTTCTCTATGTCTTGGCAGGTTACGGAATACCTCTAAATCAACTTTCACAAAACTGTAAGCAATGGATCTAGAACGATATCAGCTTCCTAATGTATGCAATGCATGCGGCATGAAGACGTACAACATGTGGACACACGTTTACAAAGTTCTGGCCAAATAACTGAATGGTGTAGCCCCTATATCCGAATACATCATACGCTGCCTTTGTCTAGGAGGTCGCTACCCGGCGGCAGAAACAACCAAGCCACCTGCCCAAGGTTAGAGTTGAGGTCCATATACGATCTATGCGGCATACAGTACACACTCCCTATTGAACATATGTATGGTTGTACGTTGTTCAGATGGTAATGGTAGTCTGCACAAGATCCCTGTGGAGAGTCACCACCAATTGATTTGGATTGGAGATCATGGGAGTATAGAATGAGGGAAAATGAGCCCGTGCAGATCAAGTAGCGGCAATATGATGATGCATCTATAATGTCAGGAAAACAAGAAGATAGGTTTCATGCATTTTTTGTCATGTTACACAGTGATGATAAAGATGTTGAAAATTGTCTATCTTATCGTTCATAAAAGTAGCACTCTGAAGTCTGAACATAATACATATCAAGCTAATCTTAGTTCCAGAAGCAACTCAAGCATATAAGTAGCATATTACTATATCAATAGATGATATATGGTTTTGGAAAACGAGTGGTTATAATGTGCTGCTTCAAAAAAATTTCCAGATCAGACAGATTATACCTATTCAATTACTAATTTTTAAGTACAAATAAAAATGTATTCACCTTGCTAATTTAGTTGGATTCTTTGTTACAGAAATAAATAAATAAATTTCCACAAATTACTGACGTCTGCTTGCATTAGTTTGTTGGTTCTCCATTGATTATAATACTAGATCCAAATTCTCTATAAATGAAAACCGGAGCAGTAAAATAATTGAGAACATTAGTGTTTTAAAAATTCTCTATGTTTGTTGGTATAGCTAAGTGGGCTCCGAGAGTTATTTTCGTCCCTAGCCCATTGACTCACCAGAGAAAAATAATTCAACAGTATCATGATAATGTATGCCAAGTTGCCAACCATGCTGTTTAACGAACCAGGCTCATTTCAATTACTCTAACAATTTACATATAGTAAGTAAATTCGTTGAACAACTGAATCTTTATGTTCAATCCAGATGATTAACAATATATATACTCGTCAAAGGTGTACCATGCAATTTTCATGTGTTAGCATGTGCATTTTCCAGCATTTTTTTGGAAAAAAAAACCAGTGATTTCTTATTTAATCTTCTTTGGGTAAATATCAAGCTTATTTTAAGACTTTTGTTTCATAGATTTGTTGCATTGAAAGATATAGTTAGTTCTGAATCTATAAGCTATACAAAAAGTTGAAGCCTAACAGAGCTTAAAAGACCAGAAGCTTGCATGAATTTAAATGAAACAAAATACATTTCGAAGAAAAGATTAGCCCGTGTAAGAGCACGGGTTGAGGGACTAGTTGTGATAATTAGAAAAGCAAGGGATCTAGATGATGTGTCTCTGCGGGCTAGTAAAAATCCTGGGGAGGAAGGTTAGTTAATGTAGACGACCATTGACCTTGGACTGTTGAAAATTATGGGGCGGTGGTGGATTACTTTGTTTTGAGACTCGGTTATCACTATGGATTAGAGAATATATAAGGGGATATGCATTTTTTTCTCCAGAAAAGGGAAATGTTCCGTCCATACTATATATCCAGTGTGTACAAAGCGCATTACTTGTTGGCGCACGACAGCACGTCGTGGCCGACTGCCCGGGTCTCCTCCTCTGCCATGCCTTCCCGCCTTCTTCTCCAGCAACTCCCGCCGCCTCCACCTCCCCTCCCGGTCGCCGCCGATGAGAGCAACAGCCACCACCCCCACCGCCGCGGCGTCCTCCTCGCCGCCACCATCGGCTCCGCCGCGGCAGCAACCTGCGTGCTCCTCCTCGTCGTGGCCGTCCTCCTCTTCCTCCGCCGCCGGTACTGGCGCCGGCGCCCCACGCTCCCCTTCTCCCCGCCGCCGGCCCCGGCACGCCCGCTCAGCCGCTACTCCCGTCGCGCCCTCCGGCGCGCCACCGCCGGCTTCCACCCGTCCCGCCTCCTCGGGCGCGGCGCCGCCTCCCCCGTCTACCTCGCCACCTTCCCTCCGGGTAACTCCTCCTCCCCGTCGCTCGCCGCCGTGAAGACGCGCGCCTCGCCGCACGAGCTCCACCTCCTGGCCTCGCTGCCGGACTCGCCCCGCGTCGTCTCCCTCCTGGGCTACTCCTCGTCCTCCTCCGCCTCCGGCGACGGCGGCGAGCAGTCGTCGCTGTCGCTGGTGTTCGAGTACATGGCGCAGGGCTCCCTCCAGGCCGCGCTGTTCGGCGAGCTCGTCCTGGACTGGCGGCGGCGGGTGGGCGTGATCCGCGACGTGGCGCGCGCGCTGGCGTTCCTCCACGGCGAGTGCGCGCCGCCGGTGGTGCACGGCGACCTCAAGCCCAGCAACGTGCTCCTCGACGCCGACTTCCGCGCCAAGCTCGCCGACTTCGGCCTCGCCAGGTTCAAGACGCCCGACGTGCTGCCCATGGCCGGAGGCGGTGACAATGACTTCATGAGCCAGGAGCTCGGCGGATTGGACCAGCTCTCCACCACCACCACCGCCGCGTCGGCTGCTAACGGCGGCGGTGCCGGCAGGACGGAGGAGTGTTCGTCGTGGGGGAAGGAGTGGTGGTGGAAGCAGGACGGCAGCGGCGAGCTGGATTCCAAGGATTACGTGGCCGAGTGGATCGGGAGCCAGATCGGGTGCCCGGAGAGGAACCCGGATTGGGCCGACGACACCGTCAACGATCAGAGCAAGGACGAGCATGCCGTGTCGCCCTCGCCGGAGCAGAAAGGCAATAGTGACAAGAAGGAGGTGGCCCAGATGCGGGAGTGGTGGAAGGAGGAGTTCTTCGAGGAGATGAGCAAGAAAGGCGGCAGCTTTGACAAGCGCCACCACCACCTCCGCGCCACCAAGCCGCCGTGGCTGCGCTCCATCAGCCTCAACAACAACGACGGCGGCGTCGACCTGAGCAGCTTCCGCCGCGGCCGCAAGCGGAGCCGGCGGCAGCGCGGCCGGTCCGCCGGCGCCGGCAGCGACGCCAACAACGCCGACCTGCTCAGCCGCGAGCTCAGCAGCACCACGAGCATGCGCGGCACGGTCTGCTACGTCGCGCCGGAGTGCGGCGGCGCCGGCGGCGACCACGACCTGCTCGAGAAGTCCGACATCTACAGCTTCGGCGTGCTCGTCCTCGTCATCCTCTCCGGCCGCCGCCCGCTGCACATCCTCTCCTCGCCGATGAAGCTGGAGCGCGCCAACCTCGTCGGCTGGTGCCGCCAGCTCGCCAAGGCCGGCAACGTGCTCGACATCGTCGACGAGAGGCTCGTCGACGGCGACGGCTACGACCGGGACCAGGCCGCCGTGTGCGTGCACCTCGCGCTGCTCTGCCTGCAGCGCCAGCCGGAGCTCAGGCCCGACAGCGCCGACATTGTCAAGATGCTCGACGGCGAGATGGACCTGCCGCACCCGCCGCCAGTGCTGGAGAACTCGCCGTCGCCGAGGGTGCGCCCGTTCCCGAGGTCGTCGCGGCGACCGGCGCAGCAGCAGCAGCACACTGACGCCGCCAGCAATGCCGCCGCCGCTGACTGATGCTCGGTAACTCTTCCTCTGTTCTCGGTTAATTTGGAGATGCAAGCCGGCCAATTCTCCGTTACCACTCGGCAACTCTGATTTTTTTGACAAATTTTTCACTGCGTCTTGTCCACGGTTAATTGATTGTGTAGATACGAAGGAGGTAATCTAACAGTGACTGGTTCAATGTTACTAATTCAGAAAAGACTCATCTTGGTTCTTGCAAAAATCAAAAGCTGGGCGTCTCTGTCTTTATCAACACTTCCAATTCCTTGTGTCCTGTCGCTGTCTGTACTTGATTTCTTATGACGTTGCTTGTAGAAATTAGCGACAATATTGTGCTGTGCGATCCAATCGATTGGGCGACCTTTTCGTACTCCTCTCAACAAAGATGAAAACCATAGCGGCTCTCCAAATATGAAAAGAGAAAACAGAGCAAATACTAGTAGTAGCTTTTTTCTTCTCTACCTCTGAGCTTTTGCTGTTTTCTTACTACCCATGTTAGCTCAAGTTTGAGCTAACCGGGATCAGAAAAGAAGGAAGAGGGTAGCACTGAAAGTCGCTCAGATATTTCAAGTGTTGCAGTGCGGCCAATGAGGCGAAGGATCAAGTTATTTTCAGTCCATTTCGAGCATTCGAGAAACCATAGAAAAGAAAGTACATTGCGTGGAACTTGCGTTAATGCGCAAATCCAATGGTCAGATAGGGCAGGTCTCGATCAGTATTCGGCAGAATACATTTTCCCGACATGGAGGTCAACTCTGCATGATTGATCAAATTAAGATTCTGAACGTTATTCCTGCAGCTCTTTTGCTTTGAGGATTTGTTTGAACAAACCATTGGTCCTGATCTCTGAAAAGATCTCTTGCTGCCATCTCTTCTCCGCCCATAACTTCTGTAGTACTACTCTTTTACCGCATCAAAAGGAGGTTTCGCTATAAAGCAGTCCGACAATTTGACTCTTCTATCAATCTTGGCGAATTCACACGAAGAAGATTCAAAAAAGATACCGAAAGGACGAGAGTCCGTGCTCATAGTGCCGCACTACCGTGGTCGCTCCCCATTTTCACCAACCGCGGTCGCAATGGGTTAGTGTGTTTTTCCTTTTCGTGTTGGAAGGTGTATCCACCAGACATCACCACTGCACATGTGAATAGAATTCCACATCAACTCGGCAAGTTAGTTGCAGGAATCCTCGCCTGACACCAACCCTGATACTCCGAAAACCTGAAGCTAAGCAAAGAAACTTCTACAGGGAATTTCAGTCAATCTATTATCCTCTTCTATTCTACTCCTACTTTTTATATCCCTAAGTTTAGCAGCTCTATGGATATTCGTTTGGACCTGGCACACCGCGTGGTATGAACAAATTAAATTCACCCACGCTCTTTTTTTTTTTGAATTCATCCACACTCCTGGCTTCCACAAAGGCTAGTACAAAATTGGGGTGGTCCACTCCAAAGTGCTAGTGATCCCCTCACCAAGACGGCACTCGATTAGCCGCGTGAACACTAGATTACTGTTGCAAGTGCTGCTGGGTTTTCAGTTTTGCACTCAAAGCACCGGTGGTACGCTGCCATACCATGTTGCTCTTGCTCTGCCCCCACATGGCTTTTCCAGCTCCCGGTAGTGCTGGCCATCTCCACTAGTTTATGGTTCGGGTTCGGTGGATTATTAGGATGATTTGGATGTCTCTGCATGCCCTGGACATTTTTTTGGATTTTATATCGGCTCTTTCAACCTCGTGATGTAGCAATCTGTTCTTGTGCTGGTCAATTGTTTCTAGTGGTTGCCTTGCGTGAGATACTTGTCATCGCTTCTGGACGTTGATTGATTTAACGTCTTCCTCCCACAATTTGTCAAAACGAAAATGATCGGCTTTATTACAGATGAGAAGCACCCACGGATCATCAAAAAATATATTTTTTTAAAAAAATGGAAAATGAGTTGAACTTGCATAGTGCATAGGAAGGTTTTCACTGACACAGTTTAACGTATTGTCGGATAGGCACCTCTGTACTGGTGTACTAGTCAATGCTTAGGATACAGCGACTGGAAAAAAATCGGTCAAAATGTATTAAAAGGAGGTCGACATTTGTTAAAGGACAAAAGTTCATAGAGCACTATGTGCGTGATGGACCTGGTTGACCTGTAAGGCTGTGTAAAGTCTATTCGCAGTCTATTTTTGTTCATAGCCATGTAAAGAAGGGAAAGCGAGTCATGGTCCCAAATCTACTGAAGCCGGGTTATGGCTGAACTTTTGAGGTTGTGTTTCCGTTTTCTCAAAGAGAATGCTTAGGGCCTTCACAATGATGGAGTATAGCTAGCTGTAATCAGAGTTAAACAATAAAAAAATAAGAGAGAGAGGGAAGTTAGCTGTGGCAGTACAGTTAAGATATTAATAAGTTTAAAGTTATGTAGAGATAGACTTGACTATACTTGTGGGTCCCAACACCAAATCTATTGCATTGACAAACTCCACGTCACAATGGAGTTAATAAAAAATTTCGACAAATGGGACCATATTTATTTTTAGCAGAGTGCTACAACTAGGCTACTTCTACCCTATCTTTTCAACTTATCTATTAAGTATTGCAGACAACAACGAGTGTGGACGCCCTTATATAACAATATGTAAAACTCATGGCTTGCACATTAGTGTGACATCCCCTCCGGGATACCCAGGAATCGGAACAGAGGGACACTCGACGAAGCGAGTTACAACGAGTGTATCATCTCATACAAGCCAGAATATATACATCATGGTATAATACAACCGGGTTTTCGAAATACAAACATTCGTGCGGCGGAAAGATAACATTATTGAAGTTTAACATCCTACGAGTCTTTAGCGGAAGCTTATTTATAATACAACTCAAAAGGTTTCACCGAACGTCGTGATGTACTCGAGCCCTTCGTACATCACGGTCCTCTCTCATCAAGGTGTGGGAAATACGTTCCCACTGCAGCGAACCTCCCTCCGGACATTGCTCTTCCTCGGGAAAACTGCCGTACAAGTCGTGATAACACGACTCATTCCCTGTGAGGTAACGAACAAACCGTGAGTATTCTAATACTCGGCAAGACCGACCCGTCAACATGGCACGCTAAGGCCGACGCCTAGTATGCAAAGGCTTTACGGTCGTGGGGTTTACTCCTTTGCGAAACGAGCATTAAAGGGTGGGTCCTTACTTTCGATATTTTAGCTCGGTATTAAGTTCATTAACTTTGGATGGTTGCACCTATCACTATTGCAAACAAGTTTGCAAGACAAGATTATATAGCTCGGTTATCCTTTCAACCCTCATCTTCATCTTCCGAGTATTATTTACTACGATGTGACGAGCTAAACAAGCGGTACTCATTATCTGCGAGGGACGGCGATTCGAATCGATTTATACCAGTGGCAAAACCCGACTACACGACGTATACGCATCACAGCGATCGTATACGACAACCTTTCCCTCTAGCACTGACGACAGACTAGCCATTTCCAACTCCCCGGAAGTATGGCGACGCCACGACTATCCTCGTGGTCGACCCATCTCCCTCCCGTGAGACTATCCTCTCACCGACGACCGATAAAGAGAGGCGGCTACGCTACATCTCCGGGGCGATAGGGTACATCGACTTGCTCGGGCCCATGATACCGGCATGTAGTACGGTACGTTCAAACTTGTTCAACTAAGCCGACAACGGTACGGACCTTAACCGACACGGACGGGGCTACCACCTTGCAAGACCTCTCCGTCTTGCCCTTTCTCCTACGGGGCCCGTCCGGTCTCAACTTCATTAACATTCTCACCTCATCATCATTAGTGTCCACACATAAACGCTTAAAGCCTCCATGCTTTAAGTGCCCTAAGTAACTACCGTTGCCACTATGAATTAAGCTTAGCCTCTATCGAGCTACCTGTACCGAGTATAGGATATAAACGGATGGAAACCTACCAAAATGCATCTAGGGTGTCAACCAAAACCCTAACACCTAGTGCACAAGCATAAGCTGTACTATGTGATAAAATAAAATATTTAAAACATAGGTAGGATGCACCGGGGCTTGCCTTGAGTTTGGTCGAAGTTAATCTCCTCGGCGGCTGGGTTGATTTCGAGATTCCGGCTCCGACTCGCCCTCGGGTGGAACCTCGATCACTTCGGAACCTAGTCGACCAGACAACGCATCGCGAATCACGATCATGTATGCATGAATGCATATGATGAGAGGATGCAAAAGTTCATGAATTAAGCCTTGTATTAACATAATGATTAACGTTTAATTACCTTGGTTAATTAACGAGTTAAAGATAAGTCTACTTATTAAACGAGTAATTAACAATTACTTAAGCTGATTAACGAGTGTTTAATTAAGATTAACATTAATTAATGTTGTTCCCTTAATTTCTTGATTAAGGTTACTAATTACTTAAGTTGAATAATTAAGGAATTATTCTGATTTATTAAGCAATAATTAACTAATTACTTTAAGTGACTAAAGAAGAATAGATTAGAATTACATAAAATAACATTGTTTAAATTTAATTTTGGAAAAAAATAAAGTTTATTATTAATTTCGTCTGCAGTATCTTCTTTATTAATAAAAATCATTTTTTTCATAATTAAACATTTTATTTACACAAAATATTAGGCCTTCTTCACTCAAAGAAAGTAATTACTTATTAATTAATAAAATAAATTACTCAAAATACATATTTTATTTCACCAATGGTTAGATCTCATTTTTATGAGTTAAACAAGGTTGGTTTGATATTTTTCTGAATTTTATTGAATTTGCTACGAATTTTGAAGTTTGAATCAATTCTGAAAAAGATTAAATTCGAAAATAAGGAAAACGAGTGCTATTGGGCCGAAAGTGACCGGCCCAACGGCTGGCAGCCCAGCAACCGATGCCGGCCCAAGCTGGCGTCTCCGCGACTCCACGGCCCACTCCGGCCCAACAACCCGAGCGCGGCCGGCTCGGCTCGGCCTCGTGCGCCATGGCGCCGAGCGGCGGACTGCGGCGGCGGGTCGCCGGAGATGGTCCGGAAGCTCCGAAGCTCGCCGCGGACCCTCCGGAACGCTCCCGGCGTGAGGCGACCTCTCTAGCACCGACGCGCTCACATGAGCTCCACCCTAGACACGCCGGCGGCAAGGTGCGGCTCCACCGAGCGTTCGGCGCCGTCGCACGCGACCCACGGTGCATGAAATCCCCGCCGATTCTTCCTACGGCATCACGGGAACAAGGGCTACACCGGCGCCAACACGGTCGACGCCCTGGGTGGCCGGAACAGGGGCTCGCATCGGAGGCCGGCGGAGAACCCGCGGTCGGACTCGGGAGAAACACCGGATTCCGACCACCGTGGTTGGAAAAGCTGGAACCAAGGATGGCCGAGAGACTAGAGAGTAACATTGCGCACAACATGGAAGAAGAAAGGAGGATGATAACGCACCGGAGCGGAAGAATTTTGAAGCGGCGGCCGGACACGTCGGGAATGGTCGCTTCGGGAAAACGGCTCCGCTCGTCGAGGTTAGGGTCGCTCGTCGGGAATGGAGACCGGGCGCAGCTCCGGCGTGGGCGTGCGGCGCGGCCGGGGGTGGTGGCTTGCCGGAAAGGTGGCCGGAGGCGGCCGAGCGGGGTGGAGGACGAGGCGCGGCCCGAGCGGAAGAAGACCAAGGGAGAGGAAAGGATGAGCTCGGCGGATTTTATCTTCCTCGAACGTCGGTTGGAGCGGACCGCCGAGCGGCTGCGTGGAGCAAGCTCCTGCGTGGCGTGCGGCGTGGCGGCCTGGCCGGAAGGCGGTGCCCGAGGCGGCGCTGCGTCGGTGAGAGAGGAAGAGAAGAGAGATTGACACGGGGGCCCCGACATTTTTTACATAAAACCCCCTGGGTTTTTAACTAATTTACAAAGCGGGTTTCGGGGCTCTAAAAATTCCACAAAAAAATCAGGGAGACATTTGGAATTGTTTTAAACATTTTTTTCCTTTTAGGTCCAGGTTGAAAATCCAAACTGGTTTTGAATTAAAATTCAAGTTTAAATTAAAAACATAAGCTTTCATTATTTCTTGTAGGTATTTTTTTTAAATTAAAATAAATTGGTAGCAACTTCAGAAATTACCTATTTTTATGCTTAAACCATAGAAAATGTTAAACACATTATTTTCTCTTTTATTTAAATTCTTTTTAAGCCTTTCCTTTAATCTTTAACTAGTTTGATATTTTATGTGTATTTTCTCTAAAAAAATTCAATATTTTCACAATGCACAAGATGATATGCTTATGAATGACATGAAATGCATGCTTAGCATTTAGGGTTGTTACAATTAGGTTCTGAACCTTTTGATGTAGTCCAGATAAAAAGACATCAATTCCACTTTCTATAATGTTACAAAGCTCTGTAATATTTCTTACCGTTCCGTACACATTTCGGACAAAAAGAAAAATGCTAATCTGTCTTTACAGAGCCTAAGAACATCCTTTTCATGCTACTAATCTAAGCATCTTACCTAAAAGAAATCAAATTCACTTTCTAATGTTGTAAAGCTCTGTATATCGTTTTAAAAAAATGGTAATCTGTTTTTACAGAGCCTGAGGACAATCTTTTTTATTCCACTATCTGAAGGAACATCCTTCTCATGCTACTAACTAATCTAAGCATCTTAGGGCCATTATTACATCCATGAATTTCGTTAGTCCCTTCAGCGTAGGCTTTCCCTTACCAGTGACAACGAATCATTACCTCTGATAAAAAAAAATGAATCCTTATCCGCATCATCGTTTTGACTTATCAATTTATTAAGAACAGAAAATGACGGAACGATACTGTTTCTACGCGGTCACATCATCTCAGCACTTCTCCCTTCCTTCCGTTAAAATATTCGCCCGGATAGAATCCTTAACCGCTTGCGTTTATTGATCCGAGCCTCGATATCCGTCAGGGAATAATTGTCGATATGCCTGGATCCGGTGGAGGACAGGCATGGGTGAAAGCCCTGTTAAATCATTGCCTAATTGGCAATTATTCCAGGGGAAACCATCGAGGGCATGTGACGCCTCCTGAGCTCAGGCCATGTGGTTGTTGCTCCAGTGTGCTGGGGCTGTGGATGCCCCACCCCTACCATTTGCAGTGTCAACTTACAATGCTGTTCACGCCTTCAATGGCCGCAGCCAAAGATCAAGCGATTAATAGCGGTTCTAGAATTATGAATTTGCTCCGGTAATTTCGGAGGATCAAATGAAGAGTCTACTTCAAAATCTGTGCAACCTACTTTGAACTGAGTTTGCCAACATTTGACCCATCCTATCTTTTTTAGAAATCTGTAAATTCTGTCGAGTGAGTGAGCCCCTAGCACCTTTGGCCGTTCACGTAGCAATGAGCATGAACATAGGACAAAAATGGCGAGATGCCATTTCATGCGGTGGTGCCGAAGAGAAGAGACGAAGCTTTGCGTCAAGGGAAGAGACACGGGACGGCAGACGGGTATGTGCTTACGTGCATATGGGCTTGAAAAAGTTTGGAGCCCCGGCCCATTTCGTTTTGTCGCCAGTGGTGTTTCCATTTTCCACATGGTCAGCATGTGGTCTTCGGTGTGCATCCTCTGTTTTGTAGCACGTCGTGTTACTCATCATCGGTTTCGGCCGTATATTTATATTTGTTTTTTCTTCCCCTTTTCCCCCTCAAAAGTTGACTCTGCTGTACAGTATCCATCTCATCTAGAGGTTCTGAATGTGAAGTGCTAAGAAATAAATCTGCTACATCTCTCATTAATAATGTAGAGGACTACGTATTAGAGGAAGCTTGCAAGGATGTCTTGAGTACACAGTACCGTATTTCTTCTGAATCCTAATGAATGAAAAAACACCTAAACTGTACATATGGTTTCATGGAAGCCAATAACTAACACGTGAACCAAATCAAGAGACGGACACAACTGTAGTTATGCATATCGACACTAGTCAACCATTCTTAAGTTTGACTATATTTATAAAAAATATTATTAATACTTATATCTCAAAATAACTTTACTATAAAAATATATTCAACAATCTATCTAATGATACTAATTATGTGTTAGAAGATATAATATTTTTTAAGTATATACTTGGTCAAACTAAACCGTTTGACTGCTCGAGGAGTGAGAATGAGTCGCATGAAAAATTTCAGGACGGAGGGAGTATTATGGTACAAGATTTGCTATTTGTTTTCAGTTGCCTGAAAATTTGCTTCCTTGCAGTTGAAAATTTTGTAGTTGCAATAGTGATTATTGTTTGGAGTATGCTGCATATTAAGTGATTTTTGGAAGTTTTTTATGTTGTGGTAGCATTTATATGTTTATGTTGCATTAAATATACTCCATCAGTAAGACTACAAGAATTTTAGTTCACGAATGAACTAGACTTGTGGCAACGACACCAAATTCAGAGTAGAGGGGGTATGTAGTTGTTGCGGCCGTCATTGAAATATAACAAAATATCAGGCGATCCAAATGTAGCATCTCCCTATTCCTATATTGAGTAGAGTATTGACAGGCACAAACCTGGACAAAACAATCCCGTACGTAGAGGTGGTATCATCGGAACGTCCGCAGTAGTAGCTTCTTTCCATGGAGCGACCATGCAAGTCTCTCCCAGCAGAGATATTTGACGGCCATATGTTGTCGTAGGCTCGTAGCCGGACCCGCCCCGTCCGGCTCGTGTGGATGCCGCCACTTCATGACCACCTTCTTCACCACACGGCAGCCGCTTGCCGGCGCCGCGCACACTTGGAGCGAAAGCTCCTCAGCGCCGGCGACCTGCATAGAACGTCCAAAGTTCTCTTTTACTGAAGGTCTTCTACTGAAGGTCAACACACTACATAGAACGTCCAAAGTTCTCTGCACAATGCTCCAATACCAAAGGTTCGATTTAAGCATAAGAACTTGCTCGGAAAGAAATACTAGAGCTCTCTGGTAAAATACTTTAGCTGGCCATGACGAACCACGAAAAGCTAAGCGTATTAATTTAAATGGATTATCACTTCATGTACTAGTGTCACCGTAATTAAATGTTGCAAAGTTCATGATCAGCTATAATATACAAGATTACAGCACTAGTACAAGTAAGAACAAACTGGATTTACACAGAAGGACATGAAAGAACCGATGGCACAATACAGGATTCAGCTTAACTAACAAACCATGCACGACTTGTTCTTGAGCCATAAGCCCAACATTGCCTTAAAGACGCGTCACCTGCACAAAGAGATATGAAACATGATTCCCCATCATAGTAAGTGCTGTCGTGTTCCTTATAATTTAGATGCTGCCCTTGGTTCATATGCTAGTTAGAAAAATCTGCGTTGACTCTAAAATTTACCGAAATTAGTGGCAAGTCTTCAAAAATGAGTTGAGCCGATTAAGATTGCAATCGATCAAGTGCAATGAGATGAAAACCTATGGAAAACAAGAAATAATCTAAAAATATATATTTAGCCTATTTCTGCTTCTATTTAAGTTGAGACAAACCTGGAAACAGAGTTATAAAGACCTTGCCAATTTTGTATTGCGAATATTTGCTGCTTGATAAAAAATAATGTATCACTGCACAATAAAGAGACTTAAGAGATGATTATCTGACCTTGCATCCTTTCGTTTGTATATCCTTCAATGTGTTGTCGCCTTCAGAAATCTGGGACATATATACATCAGAGTTAACTCACCGAGGGATGGCAGGTGCAGCAAATCCTCAGGGAGTACACTCATCTTCTCGCACAAATAAAGAGTCAGGTGTGAGAACCTTGGCATTGCTCCACTCTCTATCATCCACTCCTCACTGGAGAACCGAACAATTTCCAGCTGTTGCAGCAAAGGGAACCCTTGATCAGTGCTACTCATGGTTTTGCCTACATAGCCAGACAACTCGAGCACAATAAGGCACGGAAGCTTCTCCAGGATTGGCATGGGGTCTTCCGTTATAACAACAGCAAATAGCCGAAGCTGTCGTAGTGTTTGTGGTAACAGTTAGGCTATCCTGCAACTTATTTAGTACATCAAATTTGTTGAGGTAAATATCAACAAGGTGAGGCATGTTCACCAACACATTTATCATTTCTGCAGGCATGGGTATCAAGTCCAAGGACAGGGTAGTTGTCTGACTCAGTTGAGCCAAAAATGTCACAAAACCACATCGATGATACTTAATTTCGCGAAAAGGGATATCTAACCATATTGTCTGGATCTCCTTTTGATTAGCAATCCTCAATGGAGAGAACCCTCCAGTCAGGTAAATATGCCTTAGGGAAGGGATATACCACAAGGATTTTGGGACTACAAGTCTAGTTTCGTGCCCCTCAAATCCACAGTTTGCAAAAACAGGAGTTGTCCAATTGAGTATGGTAGCATAACATGTTTACACCTTCTCAGTTTGAGATATCTTAGATGGATGCATCCTCCAATTACCACTGAGAAATTATTCAGGATTGAGTTTTGTACATGAAGAACTCTTAGGAATCTTATTTTAGGTATCCCCAATACCGAAAGTTCAAAGCTAACCAATGTACGGAGCCCGGGAGTTGCCCGAACAATGTTGTCATCATAGAAGTTTTGTAAAGAGACCCTATATGATATCATAGTACTGCATAATGATGCCCCAACTTGGCCTGCACTTTTTTTAGTACATTCATGTAGTAGCGAGAGGTTAAATATTGGGATATTTTTAAATAAGATAAATGGTATATTAAGAGTAGAGAAGACCTACTAACCTGCAGTTAAATCTATTATATCGATAAAACGATCCTGTCTTGCTTCTTCCATGCACCAGTCACGTAGAATATCATGTAACCTTATTGTCTCAATCCATCCATGTGCCTTGCTTTTGCTAACAACTTGAACCAAGCATCTTTGAGCCATTTCATTTACATACTTCCGAGCTGTTTCTTCCTGTTTATGCATTGTTGTTTGTGGAATCAAGCATTCAGATATCCATAATTCGATAAGATCTGAGACCGATACAACATAATCCTCAGGGAAAGCAGCTAGGTAGAGAAAGCAAGACTTTATAAATGAATTTGGCAAGTCCTAATAACTACGAGCTATTATTTGTCTTACCGACTTCCCATCTTTTGTTGATGCCCCATTCAAAAGCACATCTGACCAAGCTTCTATACCTAGGTTCTTCGACAGATACCCCCCAAAACTGCAAGTGCAAGTGGTAGTCCATTACATTTCCTTGCAAGTTTTATCCCGAGGACTTCAAAGTCAACCAGATTACAGATATCAGACCTTTTGAATGATGGTAAAGCTTTCATTTTAAAAAGTTCCCAGCTCTTCTCCATATCTAAGAGCTTGAGGTTATGAATATGTCGGTAATTCTATATGCTGGGCAACATCACTCTTTCGGGTAGTTAAGATTACTCTACTGCCATTTTTTGCATCTGGAAAGACTTTAACTATCTTATTTATTTGCTCCCAAGTGTCTGTCTCCCAAACATCATCGAGAACAATTAAGTACCTTTTTTTGTGACAGAAAATCTTGTATATAGTTTCCAACCTCAAAATAATGCTGCATCTGATCAGGTTCCCACGACAATTCTTTAGACCCTACTATTTGTTTCATAATATCCTTCAGCGAATCAGTAGCCTTGAACTTTTGAGATATAGTCACCCAAATAAGTGTGGCAAAATAACCTTGCATACTTTGTGAAGTGTATACTTGTCTAGCTAGTGTAGTTTTTCCTGCCCCGCCCATGCACTTAGATGCTTGTGTTCTTCATCAACTAACTTTTTAACTATTTCTCTGAACTCATCCTCAAAACCAACAACGGCAGGATCATGTTCAAAATTCGAAGGGACAAGCAAATCATCCTCCATATATGTCTTCTCTATGACACCAAGATAGAGATTAGAAAAATTTAAGCTTGACATACTACGCTTAATCTCTTCAATTTTCCTCCTTATACAATGGATTTCAGCATCCACTTTATGAAGGGTAACCAAATCGGTCATCAAACAAGCATACCTTGAGATAGCGCCCATGAAGCCCTTCTTCAGGATCCTTCGCTTCTTCACGTAATCCACAACTTCAATAATATTCTCAGCATCATAGGACAAATCTCTAATTTGGTGGACGCAAACAGCTATAGTTTCATGCCCTGATCTCATTTTTCTGTCAGCGTCTGTTAGCAAATAATGCATAAACAAAATCGAAACGAGACACAGATTTTTACGTGGAAAACCCTTGCGGGAAAAAACCACGGGCGCCAACCGGCAATCTTCACTGTATGAGGAGAGTTTACAAAACGCAGGGGAATTACAATGAGTCTCTCTCTTTCCCTTGCAACACACAAGATGTATATATATGGGTGGCTAACTAATAGGATCCGTAACGTGGGAGGACTCCACCTCTCACACCTCCTAGGCGTCCCTAGCAAGGCCGAATTTGGATCATATTACAACAAACTCCACCTTGAGACAAATTCCATCTTGCAGCAAATGAAGGATCATCAATGAACTCCCTTCAATAATAAATAGCACCGTGCGCCAACAAGTCACTAGGACTTAAACTGTAACACCAACCAAGCTTGAGCATAACTCAAACTTAGCGAGTGGGAAGCTGGCTTTGTCATCATATCCGCAGGATTAAAATGCGTACTGATCTTGCACACTTTAATATCACCAAGAGCAACAACATCTCGGATAAAATGATACCTCACATCAATATGCTTTGTCCGGTCATGGAACATCTGATCTTTTGTAAGGTAAATAGCACTCGGCTATCACAGAATATAGTAGTGCAAGAATTATCTCCACAAAGCTCGGCATATAAACCTCGAAGCCAAATAGCTTCCTTACCAGCTTCAGAAATAGCCATATATTCAGCTTCGGTAGTTGATAAAGCAACGATGAGCTGTAAACAAGCTTTCCAACTAACGGCACAACCACCAATGGTGAAAACATAACCTGTGAGAGATCTCCTTCTGTCCAAATCACCAGCATAATCTGAATCAACATAACCAACAATTCCATCTCCAGATTTCCCAAACTGCAAACAAGCATTTGAAGTACCGCGCAAATATCTCAAAATCCATTGAACTGCTTTCCAATGCCCTCTACCAGGATTAGACATGTATCTACTGACAATACTCGGTGCATATGACAAATCGGGACGAGAGCAAACCATAGCATACATAAGAGAACCAAGCTATGCTTGTTATAAGGAACTCTAGACATGTACTTAATATCTTTATCGACTCGGGACACAAAGCTGAAGATAATCCGAAATGTGGAGCTATAGGAGTACTCATCTGGTTTAGCTTTATGCATATTGAAACGACGAAGGACCTTTTCAATATACCCTTTACGACTAAGAAATAACTTGTCAGACTGTCTCTCTCTAATAATCTCCATGCCAAGAATTTTCTTTGCTGCACCCAAATCCTTCATCTCAAATTCATTACTCAATTGTGATTTCAACTTGGCTATTTCTGACTTATCTTTTGCAGCAATCAACATATCATCGACATAGAGAAGCAAATAAATAGCTGAACCATTAACCATCTTTAAATAAACACAGCTATCATAATCAGACCGCTTAAAGCCATTAGAGAGTATAAAGGAGTTAAATCTCTTATACCACTTGTCTAGGAGATTGTTTCAAGCCATAAAGAGATTTCTTCAACTTATAGACAAGGTGTTCTTTTCCGGGAATAGCAAAACCTTCGAGGTTGATCCATATAAATATCTTCATCTAATTCTCCATGTAAGAATGCAGTTTTAACATCTAATTGCTCAAGCTCATAATCATGCATAGCAACAATACTGAGTAAAGTGCGAATAGAGCTATGTTTCACAACAGGAGAAAACACATCATTATAGTCAATACCCGGAATCTGACTATAGCCTTTAGCAACCAACCTTGCTTTATACCTTGCTGTTTCATTAGGAGAAATAGGTTCTTTTCTCTTGAAAATCCACTTGCAATGAACGGGTATTCTTCTCTTTAGGCAATGACACTAAATCCCAAGTACCATTCTTATCAAGTGACTCCATCTCATCTTGCATAGCGGTAATCCAATTGTTGCAATCCGCAGAAGTAATAGCCTCGAGAATAATTAGAAGGTTCAGCAGTACCTTCAACCTCTTCTACGCAACTCAAAGCATAAGCAGCAATATTACATTCCTCAATTAACCTCTTGGGTCGAACATGAGGCCTCCTAGACACTGTCGACTGCAATAGAACGTTGTGGAGACGCACAACGGGAGAATGTGGGATAACGGATGAATCATCATCAATAGGTGCATACGTATCGATTATCCGGTGTATTTGCTTTGAATCAATAACATGCTCCACCTGCACACTAGAGGTCTGCGAACTACGAACAGAGAGCATTAGACATAGCAGATTCATTAAAGACAACACTTACGCTAAGTAATAACCTTTTTAGATTCGAGGATCCCACAATTTATAACCTTTAACACCGGAACGATAACCAAGAAAAATGCACTTAATAGCTCTAGGCTCCAATTTACCATTATCAACATGAGCATAAGCGGGACAACCGAAAACTCTCAATTCAGAATAATTTGTTTGGAGAACCGAGACCATACCTCAATTGGAGTCTTCTTATCAATAGCAATAGAGGGAGAACGATTAATCGGAAAACAAGCGGTGGAAGCGGCCTCGGCCCAAAACGCCTACTCGGGCCGGCATTAGACAATATGCAATGGGCCTTAGAGATGATAGTCCTGTTCATCCGCTCGGCCACACCATTTTGTTGAGGTGTATAAGCAACGGTGCGGTGTCTCACAATGCCTTGAGACTTACAATATGAATTAAAAGCATGAGAACAGAATTCCATCCCATTATCGGTGCGAAGAACCTTCACCTTTCTATCGGTTTGTTTCTCCACCATAATCTTCCACTCTTTGAATTTAGAAAATGCTTCGATTTATGCTTTAAGAAATAAGGCCATACCTTCCTTGAATAATCATCAATAATTGTCAACATATAACGAGCACCTCCAAGAGAAGTCTTACGAGCGAGGCCCCCATAAATCGAGAATGCACATAATCAAGAATACCTTCGATAGTATGAACCGAAGTGTTGAACTTCACCCTCTTGTGTTTGCCAAACACACAATGCTCACAGAAATCCGACTTACGATGCTATGCCCATCAAGAAGTCCTCTCTTGCTCAAAATTGTCATACCAAGCTCACTCATATGCCCAAGACGCATATGCCAAAGGTTAGTAGCATCAAAATCAGATAATGACTTAGTAGAAACAGAAACATTGCCAATAACAGTAGTGCCTTGAAGAAGATATAAATTGGCGAGTCAATAAATCACCTTTCATAACAACAAGAGAGCCTTTAGTTACCTTCATAACTCCACCTCCAGCGGAGTACTTATACCCTTTGCGATCAAGAGTACTCAAAGAAATAAGATTTCTTGTCATAGTTGGAACATGCCTCACATCTGTCAATGTCCCGACAATACCATCGGACATCTTAATACGAACGGATCCCATGCCTACTACCTTGCGAGGAGTGTTATCACCCATCAAAACAGAGCCTCCACTATGGACAGATTCATAAGTGGAAAACCAATCTCTATTAATGCAAATATGAAATGAGCGAGGCAGAATCAAGAATCCATTCCTCATTAATTTTGGCACATCCGAGCAAAAGCAACAAGAACATCACCATCGAAGCTGCTATCATCGGCGGTAGCAACAACGAAGCGGCACCATCGTCATTAGGATTAGATTTAGCCTTTTGAGCAGCTTTCTTCTTCTCCTTATTCTGCAGCTTATAACATTCGGAAATATCATGAGTATTCCCTTTACAATATCTGCAGAACTTATCTTTGCCTCTGGATTTAGAGCGACCGCGATGACCACTCGAACTTTTATCTCTCCCATTGTTGAATTTCTTCTTCTCTGTCCTACCACGGACGGACAAACCTTCTCCATCATCATTGGCAGCAACTTCGGGAGACACTATCAATTTCATCTTTTCTTTTGCATGCAAAGCATCATAAACC
The DNA here is from genome assembly GCA_031894775.1 of Chloris gayana. Lineage (NCBI taxonomy): Eukaryota > Viridiplantae > Streptophyta > Magnoliopsida > Poales > Poaceae > Chloris > Chloris gayana. The sequence goes on from JAUNZO010000367.1 coordinate 29,134, forward strand.
TCATTAACGAGTAAGAGTGTCATGACTGTATAATATAGTATCTCCGAAATTTGAATAAGACGGGGCAACGAACACAAAAGCATGAGAGCTAAATCCTCATCATCATATTTTACCTCCATGGACGCTAGGTCCGAAACAATCTCCTTGAAGACTGATAAATGAGGGGCCAATGAATTACCCTCTTGCAACTTGTGAGTAAACAATTTCATCTTCAAATACATCTTGCTAGTTAGATCCTTGGACATGCGGATCGACTCCAGCTTGAGCCATAAAGCAGCAGCGGTTTTCTGATCCAAAACCTCTTGCAAAATATTATTAGATAGATGAAGATGAATTTGTGAAAGAGCCTTACGATCACGACGCTTTTCTTCATCGGTCCAAGTCTCTTGCTTCTTATTAGAGAAAGAATCAAGCGCATCATCCAAATCGGTGTGCGCTAATATTGCCCTCATCTTGACTTGCCAAAGAGTGAACCGTGTATCACGGTCAAGCAGCGGAACATCATACTTGAGAGAAGCCATCGAAGAAATCAGCAACAAAATCAATCTGCAGTGTCCCTGGTACAACTTCGTGTGGACGAAGCAATAATCTGCAGACTCCCTGGTACACGTCTTGTGTATACGTAGCAAAGAACCTGAAAAGAACCTTCTGGTACGATCCCTCGTGTGCGCGTAGCAATTTCGACCAAATTTACAACCAAGGCACGGGACCCTTGCTTTGCTTCCTCGGGACTCGAGACTGGTGCCGCACGGTGGAATTATTTTCCTGCACTTGCCGCGCACGCAGATCGATGAAAGTCCTTTTGGTGCGCACCGCAGCGTAGAAGATTTATAGACGGATTCGCCGACTTGAAAGCCAGTCGAACTCAGGACACCGCCGCGGCAGCAGTATCGAATCGGAAATCGATCCGAAGACTCGGAGATATGTTTTGAAGAACACGGCGCGAACAGGAATAAATCTTAATATTTTTTTAATCAATCTCGTGTCCGGCTCCGATACCATTTGTTAGCAAATAATGCATAAACAAGATCGAAACGAGACACAGATTTTTACGTGGAAAACCCTTGCGGAAAAAACCACGGGCGCCAACCGGCAATCTTTACTATATGAGGAGAGTTTACAAAACGCAGGGGAATTACAATGAGTCTCTCTCTTTCCCTTGCAACACGCAAGATGTATATATATGGGTGGCTAACTAATAGGATCCGTAACGTGGGAGGACTCCACCTCTCACACTTTCTAGGCGTCCCTAGCAAGACCGAATTTGGATCATATTACAACAAACTCCACCTAGGCGTCTTTGAGGAAACCTTGCAGCCTCTCTAGTTCATCCTTCTAGAATTCCACTTCTCCAGTAACCCCACATAACACTGACGCCTCTTGGACTGCAAGGGTGCCAATTCTTCCAACCACGGCAGAAACTGCAGACTCGCACTCGGCCATAGCTATGATCTGCCCCTACCCAAGTTAGAGCTCATGCTAATTATAAGAAGCGCAACACCACCAAGTCAAGGAAACTATCGATATAAAGAAGAAAGGATAGATATATCAGGATCATTAAAAAATAATGTACTTGTTTAGGCATTTAGAAATCAGTGACAGGCGTGGAACACTACATGTCAACTGTAATGGTAATTCAAAAGAAAAAGAAAGTGCAATGGAACCACATACCGGAGCTCATGGGCTACAACCCTTCTGCACAAATGATCAAACAAATCTGGAACAGACTGACCCATCACAGAGTCTCAGTTCAAATGGTTGAACTAGTTACTGGTACCTAGAACACTAAATTGAAAAGGCACAGTAATGGTTTAGAAGTTGGATAGCTAGAAACCAAATAACCAAATTTCAAACTATAATATTCCATCTAAATTAACTCTTGATGATACGAGTCCTCGGGCCAGGAGTTTGTAGAATCAGAAAAATATAATGTTGATACTTTATAAGTTGTAATGGATACCTGATTGCCTACATGCTCTATCTTCTAATTGACACGCCAGAGCTCAAATATTCAATTCGATTCTTAGTTTGTACAACTGGATAATCCAGATAGACAACTAATCTAGAGAGACTAGCATCTAGAGGAAACAGATAACTAGAAAACATGGTAGAGAATGCCATTGGAATAACATGCAATGCATGCATCCAAGTAATCAGAAACAAATCACGGCCATACATGTCAGGCAAGATAAAAGTTGGTGAACAATGGTATTTGTTACTAGAATACTAGAACGCAGGAGAATATAAACCACATGCAATTTTGGATCAGGTGCAACAAAAATCAGATAATTATTCAGATTTTTGTAGTGTTTATAACAGCTACATCAACCTTTTTAAAAAAATTTCAACTTTTTCACAAAGCCACTCGCTTCCTCCAAAGATCACACCACGGACAGACAGTCACCATGCAGAATTGCAGACCTTAGCTCCATTGTCAATCTTCTTTCACCGCCACCATCACAACAACGAGTCCTTTAATCTCAAACAAGTTAAGTAGGGTTTTTTTGTCTACTTTCACCCAAAACAATATTTATTTAAAAGTTTAAATTACATCCGTTTTAACAGAGTACAATTGCTAGTATCTACACCTCAATTCATTGGCTATTTAGTTATATAACCGTCTTATGATGATGGAATACTCTCATCTATTCCTATATAATCTATATAAAAGGAGATGACATACACATTCATCCCAACACGTTTAAAAGAATGCTGACTTAATAGTTAGAACGTCTGTGGCTCCAGTCTTTGCCTAAAAGATTACTCTTTTACTGGTATCATCATATATCCCAAGCCATACTCAGCATATGTATCATTTAGATGGAACTATGGAAGCCTCAATGTATGTCAACAAGTACATAAATTCTGACAAGAATCCAGAAATTACTCAGAATCCGTATACAATGCTCTGCGAGCTTAATAAGCATATCCATGTGGTCTGAAAAGCCAAGGCTAAAAAGAGAAAATAGAAGAGAAGACAAGAATCACTGAACTAGCTATAATACCCGAATCATACAGTAACAAATTACCATTTCATCTTAACTACCAGCTTTGAAACTCAAAACTGAGGCCACATGCAACTCAACTCCTAGGATCTGTTGAATTCATTATCCTGTGGAATCCACCTTTGGTCGTGGCAATAAAGAATTAGGCAGAGAGTGCTGCACTCTTTACTCAATCTTGACAGACGAGTAAATAAGCCTTGTGAACAGGAAGCATGCGTAGAATCCAATTGTACCGGTCAAGGCAAAGAAGGCATATGAGGCAATAAGCATGTAGCCGAAGTACAGAACAGCTGAGACAAACTTCGTGATCTCCAGCTTTGTGAAGAAGTAGAAGGTTGCGTAGAGGAAGAGATAGAGAGCAGAGGATCCTGATGTCAAGTAGGACCTCCACCACCACAAGTAGTCCTCACTGCAGAGCTGGAAGTAGCAGAGCACAATCGAGATCTCAGCACATGTGACAATTAGGATCAAGAAGACGAGGAAGAGGAACCCAAAGATGTAGTAGAACTGGTGCAGCCAAATGGAGGTAAGGATGAAGAAGAGCTCAATGAACACAGCTCCAAATGGAAGGATTCCTCCAATCAGAATAGAAAAGATTGGGTTCATGTACCAGGCTTGCTCAGGTATCTGCCTTGGGATCTTGTTTGTCTTCACAGGGTCTTCAATGGCAGGTTTCTTAAAACCAAGGAAACTCCCCACAAAAACTAAAGGTACTGAAATACCGAACCAAAGGAGGACAAGGGCAAACATTGTAGTGAATGGAACTGCACCAGAGGACTTCTGTCCCCAGATGAGAGCATTCAAGAAGAAGAAAATAGTAAACACACTGCCAGGGAAAGTGAAGGCTGTCCTCAAAGCAATGTTTTTCCATTCTGATCCCTTGAACAACTTGTAGAGACGTGAAGAGGAGTATCCAGCAAGAAGACCCATGAATACCCAGAGCAGGAGCATAGCTGTCATCAGTCCACCCCTGTTTGATGGAGAAAGGAACCCAAGAACTGCGAATACCATAGTGACAAGAAGCATGCCAAAGAACTGGACACCAGTGCCAACATAAACACAGAGCCAGTCGGAGTTTGCTGGAGGCCTGAAAACATCACCGTGTACAAGCTTCCATCCAGTCTCTTCTTGGGCTTCCTCCTGGGTCTCAAGCTGGTTATACTTGGAGATATCCCGGTAAAGAGTACGAAGCATGATCATTGCAACCATCCCAGAAAGGAAGAGAACAATCATGAGAGAATTCACAATGGAGAACCAGTGGATTTGATCATCTGTCATAAGTAGATAGCTATCCCACCGAGATGCCCACTTGATATCACTCTCCTGAAAAAGACACAGTAAATCAGAAAAGAACCAATAGTAAAAAATGAGAGTAGAGCTACATTTAGTGCATGGTAACTTGTACAGCCACTTCAATATCAAATTTGGAGAATGAGGATATCAGTAACTGACCTTGAAATCCACATCATAAGTAAAAATGATATCCTTGCCAACTTCAACCTCCTGAGGAGAGTCAGATGATGTAATTACACGTTGTGCATGAGGATCACAAGTGGTCAGGCGGGTCTTCTTATCATTCCACTGCCCTTCATATTCATGCTTGACACTGCAACACATCAAATTTTCAGTTTAGATATACCAGCCGAAAGAATGCCAACATTCAAATACTTAACAACATAGTTTAAAAATGTGTTTACGTACCTGTATGGTTTCACTTCAAAGGCCACGATCCTAGAAACATCCCTCTGTTCATCTCTGTGGTATTTCACCGTAAAGGACAGATGATTGTGGATGAAGTATTTTTCATCCTTGCTCTGCCACAGAAATGACATTTAGAAGTATGTCGCAAAAGAGTATGTACTTTCACAACATTTGTTCAGCAAATCATATTAACTTACCCCTGAATATTTTCCTTTGGCACCAACATGGAATCCATGTTGATAAAAGTAAGCACCTTCTTGATCCACTCTTGGAATAGGAACAACTAGAGGGAGGTTGTCAAGAATCCTGTTGATTTTGCAAAATTACTTTTATAAATGTACAATTAAGAAACATGTACAAGTAGATACAGAATCAAGAAGCTGAAGTACCAACATACATGTTAACACGGTACTCATCTTCGATCTTTTCTTTGAGAAGCTTTGCTTCTTTCTCCCCAACAGAAATCTTGCAGACAATCTGGCACATCTGAGGCTCCCTCATTTCAAACTGGAAAAGATATGTGAAAATGTTAGTCATGCTAAGATGTCAAGCACCGAGCAAAAAAAGTAAAAAAAAAAATGAAGCATGGTAAAAAAGAACAAACCGTATATGCAGAGTTCTCTATGCGATCACCGCGAAGAACTTCACCGAGATTTTCGGCGCTGTCAACAATAGTATCTGGCTTGCAGAATGGGAGGGAATAGTAGGAGTATGGGAGTTGTGTCTTGATTGAGGTCAGCTTGTTGACCTTCACAGGGAGTGGATCTTTCTGCAAACATATACCAGATTTAATAATTACTGGAATAAAAATATGTTGAAGCCAGTAGTGTGAACTAACTGAATCACAATAATATTCTTAAGGGAAAATGACAAATGTCCTCAAACTTTTAAGCAATACGACAGCACAAGGAAATTCAAGCTTGCCAAATATACCATTAAAAATTATTCTTTCTATAAGTCCGATAAAATATAGTATACGCTAGAAAAATCCTACCGCAGGCCATATATTGACAACTAGCCAAATTTCAAAATTATGAAGTTAAGCGAAAACGGAGAACATCACATTCAGTTGAATGTATCTACCAGACAAAGAATATAAAAAGGCATAATAATATCGAAGGTTTTCCCTTTTTTTACTGCACGAGTTGTGATCTAGTTGAAAAAACTAGGTTCCCGCACCTGCTGCGATTTAAAGCCTAAGGCAATTGACAAAATCTATACTCCAAGCAATAACGAATCATAAGTCACCGACAACTAACGTTAGGAAACAACCAATGGCTGTGATGCCGCCCAAGCAGTTGGCACCCGCAAATGGTTTGAATCATCGCAGCTACGCGATCATGTCTGCTCACACACCGGGTTGATGCCCGCACACGCACTGCTGAATCTCGTCACCATCAACATGACGAGTTGGCGAGTGAGGAACAAGAGGTTTACACACGGAGATCACCAAACGCAAACAATACAGCTTTCGACGCCGCTCGTAGGCTCTAGGCGTCCCCAACGGCGCCCACATTGCGAGGGGACGGGCGTCATGTCACGAAGCACGGCAGCCAGATCTCGCGGCAGCCGGCCCGCGCGCCCGCAGATCTAGTGGCGCCGGCGCCAGATCCGAAGCGCGCGCGGAGCGCAGACGCGAGACGAAGATCCCGAGCGAGGATAGAGAGAGGAGAGGAGAGGAGATGAGAGGGCGGACGGACCTTCTCGAAGTCGTTGGGCGCGACGCCGGGGAGGTAGAACCCCGCGGCCGGGGCCGCGAGGCACAGCACCGCGATGGCGACGGCCAGCGCCGCCGCCGCCGCCGGCGAGATCGCCATGGGAAACGGGTTGAAGCGCCGACGCTCCCGGCTCGCTTCCGCGCGCGGGGTGGGAGATCAGAGGGAAGACGAGAGACGGGAGATGGCGCTTTTCCGTTGCGACGAGAAGACGAAGCGGTGGTTTAATGGAGGTGGGCGCAGGCGCAAATGCAAAGCGCCGCACTGCCTACCGATTCCCCCTCTTGCCTCACCGCCAGGTGGGACCTACGGTTCCGGGCTTTGGGTGTGGGTCCCGCGTGTCGGTGAAAGGCTTCGAATCTCGTCGAGGAATGGTGCCCGTAGTGCTTCTATAAAGATTTGGCTTTACCGGTGATCAGTTTCTACTTCTGCGGTAACGGATAAACATGGTACTACTAGTACTGCGAGCTCTACGAGCATGACAAGTGGTTTGCTCCTAAATGCTCTCCTTTGGCCCCACCTGCATTGCTCAACATAAGCAGTATTGCTTCACTGACACATGGACCACATGCCCGGCAAGCGCGCCGGGTCCACCGTTCAGTGCCTGACTGTAGTAATTTCAGACGTGGCAAACAAATAATAGTACCGGTGGGTAGTGCTGCAGTACCGGCGACCGACGAGAACGTCTCAACCGTAACACGCGGGGTAACCAAACACCGCTTTGCTTGCGTTCGTGCCAAACTCGATCGGGCAGGTGGGCCCGCGCGCAGTCAAGGCGGGCCCGCACGTCAGTGGCCGCGTTAGGTGGGTGTGCGCCGCGGGGAACGCACGTTTGGTGCGTCGTTGCGGTGGTGGGGGAGCACGTCGGGAGCAGGAGGCCGCCGACGGGCGCTGCCGTGTCGTTACCACGAGCCCGCGACCCTTCTGACCGACGTGTGGGACCAATACGCTTTGGACCTACCTGGCGGTGTGTGGAGCTTGAGGAGGCTGGACCACGGTAGGCGTGGATGCGGGTCTGTCGGTGGCAGCCGGGCCGTTGAATCGACGGTGTCTAGCCTGCTGCTGACACGTGGGACCAAGTTGGCATTTTGTTCGGCCAGTTGTAGTACGTGGTCAGTAAAATTATTCTGACCGGTGACTGGGTTTACCTGTCAGAACCGGCGGCCCAAATGCGGCAGGCCGTCGTACCGTTCCCGATGCATTGACCCGGGTTAGTATACGGCGTTCGTACATGTTAAGATTTCAAGAACTTCCCAGTCACTCAAGAGCTTCCTTTCTTTCTGTCACTCCAACTTTGATTACTGTTTCTTGGTTGTTCTACTTGCAATATCTCAAGTTGTTGAGTTATTTTAAGACACGTGAGAGTACACAGAATTAGCTTAGACATATATGTGCTTATTGGTTTCATTTCTTGTTTTCTTCTTTTTCTGCAGGTACTCCATTTATGCGCAGAAGTTGTAGGTGCACCTTACAGACAAAAAGTAAACAATAAGGGCCCAGCTCGCATGGTTCAAAAAAAAAGGATTCTCCACAAAATTTATTTTCTAATAAAATATATTCTCTATTAAAATGAATTGTCAACCAAAACGAATTCTTGAGGTGTTCGACAAGACAGATTCTTATGCTTAGCTACCAAAATAGATTTTGAAAATGATTGAGGAGTTGAAGGAGCTATGTTTTTCAAGTTTTTGGTTCATAGTTCATTTTGAAGAAGTGCTTCTAAACTTAGAAGCATAATCCGTTTTGAAAGAAAGTGTTTTTGACTCTAGGAGCTGGTTGAGAAGCCCTGCCAAACAGGACCTAAGTAGTGACGAAAGCACTCAAATAAGCGCCATTATGTATTTGATGATGATGCAGGCCCCTCTTGTTGCAACGCACTGTGTTGACACCTAATCAACGGAAAAATGACGAGGCGTGACTAGGATTGATGGACTAACTCTCGCGGTGATGTTTGATGCTAGCACGTCCTGCAACTCTCGTGGTGATGAAGCTTTTTATTAGGGATTTTCTCCAGAAACTCTGCCAGCGTGTCCGCAAAAAAATTGTACGCATGCACGACTAATTCACGTCGCCTGAAGCCGACCGCGATGCTGCATGATTTTTCGTAGGATTCCATGACACTGCACATGCTTGTAGATGCAAAGTACTCTATATAGCAGCCCGGGCTCACTTTAAAATTGTTGGACAGACAACCTCGTGGTGGGTTGTTCGATCTCCGCACGACGTCGTCCGTCCCTAATCGAGTCAACCATTAATTACCAATTGGGTTCCATGTGGCACAGCAAGACCTATGTTAGGCGTGCAATCCTTTGTTAGTACCAAATTGAGAATTTTATTAATGATTCGGAAATTTAATATAATCACGAGAAAATAAACACTATGCAGTAGTAGGAACTCATAGGTGAAAGGACAACTACCATTGTACATCATTGAACCAGGGTTAAACCCAATCTCTGCGGTTAATGATGCATGTCAGTATACTGAGCTATGCAACTCTTTTGTGCGGATCCTTATTACCCCTCAGTCTTCTATGACAAGCATGCTGAGAAACGATACCTCATATCCAGAAGGGATAGACATAGCATCGTCAGAGGCGGAAAAGGGAAAGTGAGAAACCACCTCCAACGATTTAGGAAATCGTGTACGCATATAGTAGAGATTGGGCTCTAGTTAAGGCTATGTATTGTTTTCATCTCTCCAGCTATGCAAGCTTGTGAAGTATATCCTGTCTAGCTACGGCGGGCGTTCTTGATTTATGATAAAATAATAGGTTTTCAAGAATTAAAAAATTTTAAATCACCAAAAAGGAAATCCATATGTATTACAATTATAAGACAGCATGATTCTGAAGTACATTTGTCTTTTTGACGAGATTGCTCTCAGCAACCAGGTCAAAGAGGCTTTTCATATCTTGTACTACAAGAATATTCAAGGTCTTGATAATCCCTCTCCTCTCTCTCTCCCAAATACCTGTGGAAGTGTGGAGTATGAAGTATGGATGAACATGCTCAAAACTCTTCTTTTCTTGCATTATACTCCCTTCATTCCTTTTGTTTTACGACATTAGGACACAAAGTCTAGTTAAAAAATGAACTAATCTTCTTGTCTTAACGGCAAGAAGAAAAAGAATTGGGGGAAGTGTGGCATGTTAATTGTAACCGTTGTGACACCTCTACATGCAATGGAACATTCAACTGTCACTTGCCGTGTCAGAAAGAGAGAAATGGAAAAATTACGCAAGAGAAGACAAAAACCCAGATGCATGCCAAGCATCAGCGTGCACTTTATCAACAGAAGCTCGTCCACTCAAAATCCAAGCTCTTTTTCTTCCACTCCTCCCTTACCCTCTTCTCTCATCCCGAAACAGAAAACGGAACGGTCCAGACAGGTACCAACACAACACTATCCAGACCCAGCTCATCACTCAGCAGAGAGCACCGTCTTCTCTTGTGACCATGCTGCAGACGCCGACGATGTCGGCGTCCATGGCCACGGCGCCGTCGCCGGCGAAGCCCCTGGCGGCGCCGCCGGTCCGGCAATATTGCTGCGCGCACCCGCAGCAGCACCAGCACCAGCAGCTGCGGCGCGGCGTGTCGGCGTGGGCGGCGAAGAAGAAGAACCCGTGGCTGGACCCGTTCGACGACGGCGCGGACGAGGAGTTCGACTACCAGGGCGTGTTCTCCGGCGGGAAGCAGGAGGAGGACCCGCGGCCGCCCGAGGACCCGGACAACCCGTACGGCTTCCTGAGGTTCCCCACGGGCTACAACCCGGAGCTGGACAGCCTGGCCTCCAAGGTCCGCGGCGACGTGCGCCGCGCCTGCTGCGTCGTCTCCGGCGGCGTCTACGAGAACGTGCTCTTCTTCCCCGTAGTGCAGATGCTCCGCGACCGCTACCCCGGCGTGCTCATCGACGTCGTCGCCAACGCCAGGGGGAAGCAGGTCTACGAGATGTGCAAGAACGTCAGGTACGCCAACGTCTACGACCCGGACGATGACTGGCCTGAGCCGGCAGAGTACACGCACCAGCTCGGCCTCATGAAGGTCTCTTTATTTTTCTTTTTCTTTCTTTCTTTCTTTCTTTCTTTCTTTTTTAGGTAAAGTAGTAGTAGTCTGGAAATGAATTGCACATTCTGTTGGTGATATGATGGAGCGGTGGTGCAGAACCGGTACTACGATCTGGTGGTGTCGACGCGGGTGGGCGGGCTCGGGCACGCGCTCTTCCTCTTCATGTCGTCGGCCCGCGACAAGGTGGGCTACGTCTACCCGAACGTCAACAGCGCCGGCGCAGGGCTCTTCCTCAACGAGACGTTCACGGCGCCGACCGCCAACCTCTCCGAGGGAGGCTACCACATGTAATAATAAGCAGCTTCAGAGATGCCTTTGGGCGGCCGGACTTCCAATTCCACGAGTCTGATTATTAATCCTAATCCGCCAACGCAACTTCTCCAACTTAATAATCTTATTAGGTACAAGGAGATGCTGGAGTGGATCGGCCGGCCGGCCAAGAACGTGCCGCAGCAGCCGGTGCCGCCGCTGCGCGTGTCCATCTCCAAGAAGCTGCGCGCGTACGTGGAGGACAAGTACAGCCGCGCCGGCGTCGAGAAGGGCAGGTTCGTCGTGGTCCACGGCATCGCCTCCGACTCCGCCGCCAGCATGACGTCCAGGGGCGACGGCGACTGCCTGCTCCCGCTCGAGCACTGGGCCGAGATAGTCAAGGGGATCAGGTGATCCGCCTGATACTCAGTTTCGTTTTCTTGGCTTTTTTTTTTTGCAATGTACTATATGCAGCTGAGTCTGAGTGTTTGAGTGACGCTCTCTCTTGCGTTCCGTGTCGTGATAATGGCGGCAGCTCTGACGGCGAGAAGGGGCTCAAGCCTCTGTTCGTGATCCCTCATGAGAGGCACAGAGAAGATGTTCAGGAGATTGTGGGTGACGACACCAACATCCTCTTCATCACCACGCCTGGCCAGGTAGGCTCCCCATGACACTTCTGCTGTGCCCTTGGCAACACATTGAAAGGTCCTCTACTTACTCTGTTCCTTCTCCGATTGTCTGAAGCTCACCTGCCTCATCAACGACTCCGCCGGTGTCGTGGCCACCAACACCGCCGCCGTCCAGCTCGCCAACGCCCGCGACAAGCCATGGTAATTCAACGTACCACATCTCTTCTGTCTGTTTCTTTTTTCCTTTTGTGTCTTTGGCTAATGCCACTGTCATGCCATGCTCTGCCAGTGTGGCGCTGTTCTCCTCGGCCGACAAGGCGAAGCTGTTCCTGCCCTACGTGGAGGACAAGGCCAGCTGCACCGTCATCACCTCGGCGACGGGCAAGTTGATAGACATCGATGTAGAGGCCGTGAAGAAAGCGGTGAACGACTTTGAGCCGGCGCCCAGCTTCGCGTTGGCGACCAAGTAGCATCTGGGTTGCTCTGTACATAGATTCACAGGGAACATGCCTGCTGGCCATTCAATTCGACATGTATTTCCAATACTGGTTGAGAAACAAATCATACAGGGCAGTGGATTCAGACAAATATCCTTAGGGAAGTCTTGAAGACCACAGCTTTCTCATCGACAAAGCCTCTCAAGAAACATGATCCAGCATGCCATAACTTTGCCGTTGATGCTTCCAGCACAGGATTCCCACAAAGCGCATCTTCTTATGAACTTCAAATTAATACATCTCAGATTAACAATGCTACAACACTGAATACAGCTGACATTATCTCAGATTAGCTCTGCAATAAATCAGACTAAGAACAATACAACATAAATTGTTCCCAAGAGAAACTCCCCACACATGCTATTTGGTCTCCTTGTCGTTTAGCCTCGGTAAGAAACGTTTAGCCTCGGTAAGAAACGCAGCAGCATCTATACACACTCTAGAGATTGAAAATCTATACAAGGAGGAAACTTGTTCACGGCTTTCAGAACCTAATGCTTCCATGCCAACCATCCCATACACAAACTAACACAATAACAATAAATAAATATCACAAACTAGTACATCAATCAAATCACCTTATCTCCAAATCAGCTGTTTTGGACAGGAACTGCAGCAGACGTTCCTTTCAGGACAGGATTCTTGATTTCATCAGAATTTGTTTTCATGCTGAGCAGGGTTTGTGCAGATTCGAGTGCCTTGTCACCTCCCAGTTCTACAGTTTTGTCCTTCCCAGACTTAACAGCGGCATCCTTCTGCATGCTAGCTGGAGGCTTTTCATCTGATGCTGAGGTCGATGCACTGGGCTGATCAGTGGCTGGCGCGGATGGAGTAATCACTGATGCTGAGGCTGAAGAGCTGGGCTGCTCCCTAGTTGCTGCTGCTGCTGGAGTAGATGTCGATTCAGATGTGTTTGGTTGCTCAGTGGTTGTCAATGGTGTGATCACAGAAACTGGTATGTCTCTCAATTCACTGCTGCTTCTACTAAATGGTTCATCATGGTTATGCTTTCCTTCATAAGTAACTACAATATTGTTACCATCATCTGCTGCTTTCTCAACATGCTTACGGACAGGACATCCACCATATGTACATCGGTAATAACTCCTGCAGAGGGTGAACAAAGAAGAAACATAAATTATACACTAACTAGTAAAACAAGGCATACAGGTCAGCACAATAAACCTTCTTCAGATCACATTGAAAAGTTAGTAAAGTAGATGAGTTTGAACAGTGTTTGCACAATATAACAAGGCAAAGAAGAAACATAAATTATAAACTAACTAGTAAAATAAGGCATACAGGTTAGCACAATAAACCTTCCTCAGATCTGAACATTTAGTAAAGTATACACTAACTGTCCAAAGTACGTTAGTTTGAAAGCCAAATGGCTATGTATTATATGTAAATTACTCATTTCTGTAGGGTTCCTTTTTGGGCTTATGGTCCTAGACCACATTGTATATAACTTTTTCTAATTAAATTATAAAAATTAGTAGAGGCCATGGGCCTCCCCAGCTGTTTGGTCAAACAATTGACAATACTTATTCTTTTAATTACCACCCAGCACCACCTTATATAGACCCCCAACCCATACTGTAACGAAAGTGGAACAACAATGGACTGGATCGATTAAATGGGTATAGCATGCAGGATGATCTGATGTCACCTCGTATGGCTTAACATGTACAAAAAAATTTCACTAAGAATAGCAAATTTTTATATCGATCCAACATAGTGCATCAAGCAATTTACGTTTGAAGATTTATATGTTAAAATAAAAAATCGACTGATGGGGGTAAGACCGTAAGACCACATTCATGGCCTTTCATTTTTGATAGAGAAGCTCAACCTTATTTGGTCGCGAACCTCGGCATTACCCTATAGGGCTACATAAATGGACACCATTGACCGTGTTGGTGATCACTGCAACTACCCCAGCTAGGAGAGCCCAAACCAGCCTACGGCCGGGATACCTAGCACCCAAGTGAGTGTTATTGCCGCTAGTCAACCAGGGGATTTTATCATTTAAATTCCACAAATTGTGCACACCTTGGTGGCAGGCCTCATAACTTGAGACACTAACCAACTGAGCTGCTGCCAGTTTGCTATATTCTAAAATACAAAGGAACTTTCTGGATAATTCAGTCAGTTTCTACTATATATTGTATAGTACAAATAAATGTGACCTTCATAATTATGGTGAAAAGTTATGCATTTTTTATTTCTTATTTACCTGTACACATGGCACAAAGGAAAAGTATTGCAACAAGTGACTTATGGTTACGGTGGTGTTGCATCAGCCGTTCTTCATCCAGATGCACCATCAGATGTAAATTGTACATAATTTTTTATGTATAGAACTATCAAATCACACTACTATTGAAAAGTCAACGGAAGAAGCATTACAAAGAAATTGAGATAAAAAATATTATAAACCTAGTGCGAGTCAAGAAAGAGAAGGCATCATGAGGCACAGGATGATATCAAGCCTCCACAAGTCCATATTGACAAAAGTAAAATCTGCTAATTATAATTCATCACAGGGTGCAGAACATAACAAAAATTATGCAGATCCTAACAGTGCTTTGCTGTCATTAAACTGAATGTCAAAGTCAACTTGACCTAGAATAGATGTAGCAAGTAGCAACCATCTAACTGCAGTAACCATAGATGAGATAGCAACGCATACCTGGGGTTTGGATTTCCCTTTACGATCTTTTGTCCATATTTACGCCATCTGTATCCATCGCTCATCTTTCCAGCCTGCACAATAATCTTTTGTTCTCTGACAGTTCTGAGAACTGGGGTGAAGTTAGGTGTGGAGAATTCAACTGCCCTGCTCAAAGAAAAAAATTTGAAGAAGAGAAAAGTTATACCAATTAATCATGAAAATGTGCTTGAATTCAAGCTCCATGAAAAGCAGTAAATTACCTTCGCTTTTGCAGGGGCCCTGAACTAGGATGTTCATCTTCAGATTTGTTACCCGCATCACCTTCACAATCACTTGAGCAAAAGAGCTGCTGCTCAGAAGCATTCTCTGAAGTTTCGGTTATAGTGCTCTGATCTAATTTATATGTAGGTGTACGGGGACCTACAATTTCTGTGTTCACAAGTCGCAATGTTTCATCCCCAGAAGGAACACGAATAGGAGGCACCCTTTCTTTAGCGAATCTGGTCTTTTGTGGGGGTTCATGGTTATGTGCACCTCTATATATGATTTCCACAACACGTCCATCAGGGCAATGCTCAACCTTCTTTTTAGCCAAACAACCTGAATTGGTGCACCTGTAGTAGCTCCTGGAATTATCGCTACTTTTCACTTGCTTCTGACCATATTTCCTCCAGTTGAAGCCATCTGCTACCATATTTACAACATGGTGATGCGATTTCGAGTCAGGTGAAGACAACTTGTCTGCCATTGGTGTACTAACCGTTCCTTCAGTCACTGATTGTGCTTGCTGCAGTGGCAGTATAGCTTTAGGTGTTATATAAAATGGACTTGATGGTGCTTCTGAATATGAAGATGAGGTTGGTGATTGCAATTGCATTTGTGCCTGAGCTGTAACACTCGCCAAAGCTGCTTGATGACTCATCATAAATTGGCCCTAATTTTCAGAAAAGGGAACTTATTTTACATCTCTATGTAATTAATTAGCAGAAAGCACAATAGAGGCATAGACCATAGAGATCTTGTACCAAACGATAGTATGCATATTTTTTTGACACGGAAACCATGTTGCACGTTAGTGCATTTAAATTAATATCCTATACCTGTCTATGGAGAAGTTTTCCAAACACATTTCACTGACATACTACCTGAAGAATATATGAATATATGATAATAGCTGAGAAAATTAGTACAGCCTCTTAACACATTAAACGGCAGATGAAACTGTTATAAACAGCACTTCTATAAATCAATAACCATATACCCATGAGGGCTATATAAAAGAGATAGCCAATAGGGGAAAAAAACTATACCAAACACTCGTAATAAGACTCTTATACCCTTAACATAAACGGTAAATATTGTATAACAAGAATCATTCGCACTACGTAACTTAGAAATCCATAAACATTACATTGCACACTTATATTCACAGAAGTGTCGTAAAGCTATGTGGCCAATATGATGTAACTTTATTTAAACATGCTTATATACATTTTACTTGGCCTAGATGTGACATTCTTATTAAGGAATATCAAACTACTGACCGTGCTAAAGTTCGTTTGTTAGTGTTACATTGTTAAACCGGAAGCAACATGTTTCTAGCAGTAAACCCAAAATCATTAAAATACATGGCTGCGATATAATCCAGCCATGCCATGTAGTAGAAGAAACCTAAGGTTATCAAAGTGCTCTAATTCACACATAAGTCATTTTGCTGCCATTTATTGTGGTTCTGGTTCAGTGTTCACACATAAGTCATTTTTGCTGCCATTTATTGTGGTTCTGATTCAGTGTCAAGGCTAGAATACAAAAATTCAGTTTGTTAACTGTGAATTAGTCCCGAGGAACTCCAGGTCCTTATTACGAAGATGCTCGTATCCTTAACCACTAAACCTTAGTAATTGCAGGACACTAAATTGCTGAGGATGCTGAAAAAAATCTGAATAAATTGCGGGGCACTAAACTGTTGGACCTAAGAAGTTTACAATTAAAACAGGGGTTTGCTAATTTTCAGGCGATTGAAAGTTTGGGGAACTTTCAATCACCATTCACATCCAACAACACTACATCGAAATCGGATGGTCTACAAAAAGCAATTTTTGTCTATAGTCTATCCTTTATCTACATGTTACATAACGCTAAAAAAATAAATAACAATACAAATCCTAGTACAAATCATGTTGATCGAAGGTTTCAGTCAATTGAAAAGAAGGAAAGAGGTTTAAAATACAAGTTAAGGCCTGTCACCAATAAGATCACCCTAATCCTGTATGCCTAGTCATTTGTAATTTTCAATGCAGCAAGATATGTTTCAGAATGCATTGCAAAATACAGCTACGTTAATAGGTAAAATTTCTGGCACCTGCAGTGACATCATACTAAGGTTAACTAAGAGAGGAAATCAACTATCACTTTACACATATGAACCAACTCACAAATGTTGAGTCCTGAGAAGAGAAATCCATCCCCTAGTTCGAAAACGAAATAAACTGCACCGATTTAAGCATTCACAGCAAAAAACATCTGACGCTCATAAATAGACAAAAAAAAAAACAGAGAAATGGAGAGGGGAATGGGCTACCGCACCGGGAACCCTGGAGACGCGATGAAGCATGGCACGGCCACCATCGGCACCGCGAGGATGGGCGTGTCCACGCCAGACCCAGCCGGTCGGCGGGTCGCTCCAAACCCTTTCTCCTTCTCTTCCACCTTAACCTCCGCCACCTCCACCACCTTCCCCTTCTTCTTCTCCTTCTCCACCTTGTCCTCCGCCACCATCTCCTTCGCCCCCTTGTCCGCTTCGGTCTTCATCTCCTTCTCCACGTACGCGGAGAAGCCCGGTGGGGGCCCCGGGGGCTCTGGTGGCGGGCGGGTATCCACCTCGGCCGGGGCCTCGGTTGCTGGCCGCTTCTCCTCAGCCGGGGCCGCGGGAGGCGGTGGCGGCGGCGGCGAACGAGACTCCTCGGCCTTGGCGGGCTCCGCCTCCTCCTTAGGGGAGGGACACTTCTCCTCGGTCGGCTCCGGCTCCGGATCGCCGGCGGCCATGGAGGAAGCGAGGTGGGGAAAGCTAGGGTTTGGAGGGCCGGAGGGTTCGAGAGGTGGGTGAGGGAGGTAAGGACGGGCAGCTGTTGACTGACATTGACCGTAGCAGAGAGGGCGGTTGTAAAAGCAGGAGCAGGATATGGGGGTGGAAACGGAACGGGACGGGAGCGAGATGACGGAGGTGTGACGGCCGTTACAGTTACGGGCCGGAATGCAGGGCGGTCGCGCGGAGCGGTTGCTATACGCTATGCGGTTAGGGCAGCTGGGCAGGGCATAAGGAAGATAACGGTCGTTACCGGTGAGTTAATGGGCGGCCCGTTTGGCCATCACTACTAAGTATCTAACGGTCAAAATGGTCGTAAAGGTGATGACCGAATCCTGGTTGGGGTGGGCCTTTGCCTATGGCCTTTCAAATAGTTAATGGGCCGACAGAAACTATCTTGTTCAGCTAACTTCGTTTTGTTATTTTGCTTTTTTTTCTTCTTCTATACCTTCTTTATCAATGGTTGATTCTCATCTCAAGTTTTTTTTTTTATATATTCCACACGTCGAGAGTATAAATTCAATTTTATGGGGCTCAGTTCAACAACTCTAGAAAAGCTGTTACATATTTTACCTCTAAATGTCCACTATCTGGCTCAAATTTTACCTCTAAATCCTCCTTTAGTCTAGGTCCTCTCTCTCCTTCCCAGGATCAAAATCTTGCGTTTAGACGTTCCTCTTATTTAATATAGACCATTTATCTCAGTTTCATAGAATTAAAAATTTGAGGCAGTTTCGGGAATGTACATGGAAATGAACGTTGGATGAATCTAAATATATTCAATACAAAATGTGTGATTGACTAAACCTTCAAAAACAATGGAAACTTTAATGTGCCATGGTATGTGGCAAAAATTCAACTCAAATCTCACCATGCAATCTCAAAGTGTAAAAGTGTGAAATCACGCATTTCCCAAATTTATGATGGAAGGAAGGGTGTGGATGCCTTTTCTTTCTTTTACTTCTATCAAAGGTTCACAAGTTTTGCTCAAAAATATATGACATTGGAAGGTATGATCATTGATAAAATAATTCCGAAGTTCACATAAGCATTTTTATTTTCATAAATAATTGGTACTAAGCTAATCCTTCAAACTTGGACATCTTAATTCAAGCACATGGGTATTCAAAATTTGCTCCACATAATTCATACTTGTTAAATAACTTTGAAGTTCATGTTTGATATTTTAATGCTCAACATCTTTTGACTATCACCAATACTTCTCAATATAAGAACGAATGTAACAAACTTTTCTTAAAAGAGCATAATTTTCGCCATCATATTAAGATGGATCCTCGAATACATGGTGATGGTCTTACTAGCACACTTGCATAATTTAAACTACTACTAGCACACTTATATAATTAAACACACCTGGTACAAGGTTTTTCAACCTGTTCACACACAGATAAGGAAATAACTAAAAGATTGCAAAATAAAAGAGAAAATACAAACCGGGAAACCGATACATGTGCCTCCATCTTGGGCACTCTAATCATGGAACGACGGTGGAGATGGTGGTTGATCAAACCCATAGCACTGCGCCTTGAGTCGGTCAAACTCCTACACCATCCCATCTTGATTTGCCCTTCAAAGGGTTGTCATGTCTTCAATGCACTCGATGTACTGCACATCAATGTGCGGTGAGTAAATCATTAGGAAGGTGAACAAATAAATCCCTGTAGTCTCTGGCATAAACAAAAATCCAAGTGGAGAGTAAATTCTTGAGAAAGATGTAAGAAATTGGTTATGCGTGAATGAACTATTGAACTAGCGATTTTTACTCGTGGAACAGATTATTTAAAAAGATGAAACAAAGCTATAGTATATCTCTGCTTATCCCTGTAGTATCTGGTATAGGTTTGTTTAGTTAATTAAATTGAGCAGAGTTATGCATGAAACTGAGTTTTTTTTTGTAAACAGTTTCTTGGGTTGTTTATGGTGGAACTAATCCACCCAGATTCAAATATCATATTTGACACAAGTGTTGCAATTATAATTAATCATTCTTTTGTTTTGGCGGGAAGACAGTAGTTAGGATAGGAACAAAGAAACAATTAACAATTGTTTTCGTTGCTAGAGCTCGCGATGCAAGCGGCGCGGGATGCGGCTGCCCGCCCCGCATCCCGCACGAGCCGCAAATACTTTTGCAGGCCTGCGCGGCTGCCCGCGTCAAGCCGCATCGCGAGCTGCTTGCATCGCACCACGCCGATCGCTGCTTCTGAAGCAATCGCGGCGTCGCTCATCCATAGACGAGCCGGCTGGCTGGTTTATAGCGTAATCCTAGGAATCCAAGAGATTTTGGGGCTCTGTAACCTCTGTTTTCCACTGCCTCCCGCTTTGCTGAAAGGTAACACAGAGAAGGGGTTCCGGTCAATTTGTTCCTTATTAGCTACCAAAATGAGCTTGCTTGGAAAGTGGGAAGGGGAACAGAGAAGGAACTCTGCATATTTTGGTTCTGAAAAGAAAATACAGTACACCTTCAGTAAATCAATTCATTGACAACTGACGCATATGGATTCAATCGCCTAATGCAACATGTGTGTCCTCCTGAATCTGAATAGCTCATAATTTCAACCAAAATTTTCCTATGTTAAACTGCACTCTACACACACACACCGAGAGATCGAGAGACTCAGAAAGTCAGAAAGGTAAGCAGACAGGTTCTGAAAATAAAATGCAGTATCTTCAGTGTAGGAATTCATTGACCAAAGTAACCGATGCATGCGAACTGCCTTAACGCGATACTTGCTCAACGTTAGCATACAGATATTCATTATCGTCACATAAAAATCATAAAGCTTTCAAGTTTCACTTGGAACAAAAAATCAGGATTCAGAAACAACCACATTTCTTCAGACATATTCTTCACTGAAACCTTTTCCCAATGCAAACTGCAACGATTTACAGATATGCTCTGCTTCCGAAAGGATGATATATTTACTAAAAGCTCAAGCAACAACCTACGCAAACACTTCAGATGTCTTCCTTCTCGCACACGTCAAGTAGTGACAATGTCTGCAAATTCAATATTGTGACACTAGTGACAGTTAGACAACTTCTGTTTAAGCATTTTGCCATGATTACAGAATCATCAATTACACACTGAGAAAAAAAACAGACAACGTCGTCGGGCAGGTTGCTGATGAGGTCCGCCTCACCATCCACCAGGAGCACATCATCTCCTGGCGCCTCCGGCAACGACGGCGCCATTGCTTGGGATTTTTTTTATAAAGGTTCGTGTTTGTATTTATAAACGACATATTACAAACACTGGAATGCAAGCATTCCTAGGATATAACACCTCTCGAGTGGGTGTAGATTACAACGCTCCAAACGAGCAAAATACAAGTAGCACAAAAGATTTCTTTTGACGGACTAGCTATTATAGTGTCGTCGGGAGGGCTTCGCTTGAAATAAGCATGGGGTTGGTCGAGGTACGAACTGCCGGTAGGATTCAACATGGTCGGTGAGGAATTTGTTTGTGGTTCACCCAAACGCATAAGGAAGGCAGCATCGACACCTGCGGTCGACAACACTTCAACAACCGGACATACCGAGTCGAACGATATCGCTCGATGCACCCGTAGCGGTCGTCGTCTTCAAAGACTCGAGTACGGAATGACGAGGTCGACGTCGTAGACTCGGACGCCATCGGTGAAAGCCTGCATTGAAGTCCAATATACTCTGCAAGGAGAGAAAAAGTGAATGCACAACACTCGGAGATGTGGGCACCCCAAGGCCTTAGGAGGCCCAAAGCCCAACCCGGGTGGGCCAAGCAAAGGCAAGCCCTTAGGCTGGCCCGAGGGGGCCTCCCTTGGCGACGGCAGGGCCGACGCGGGGCCTCCCTCAACGAAGCCTAGGACGCGCAGCGCCGGAGTGGCGCGGGGGCCTTCCACGGCGGCGTCCCGGCCGCCGGCCCGGGATCCGAGGGAGCAGCCTCCACGCGCCGGGCGAGGAGGTCTCCCTCGGCGGCGCCCGAGACGGCGCGAGGAGGCAGGGTCCGTCGATGATGGCCTCCCCAAAGGGCGACGGGTAGTGCCGGCAGAGCGGGCTTGCAGGCCGGCGGCGGCTGGCGACAAGGGAGGGATTGGAGATCCGCGCAGCCGGATCCCGGGTTGCCTCCATCGGATCCGGCGCTAGGGAGCCCGGATCCGAGGAGAGACGATCGAAGAGCCGCCGGTGGAGCACCGAAGAAGGCGGGGTTAACCGGCGACGGGGAGAAGATGAACCTGCGGTGGGGGTGGGTGACCAAGATCCGGTGGTGGGGGCGGTGGATGTAGGCCTCACGGTCGAGGCGAGGGGACGGAGGGGGCGGGAGAGGGAGCTTGCCGCGAGTCGTAGCCGGGGTGAGCGGCGCCCGATCTAGGCCCGAAGACCGCGGATCTAGCACCGAACCACCCGTGGAAGACGTCGGCGAGCATAGAGGAGGCGTGGGAAGGAAGAGAATCTATATCTACTTCATTTATGCTCCGTTCCGCACCGACCTAACACCATGGTGGCCATGAGACGAGAGGAGACGATGGCGACGCATGGCCCAAGCTACGAAACACCGGGAACTGCAAGGAAAGGGGAAAATGAAGCTAAGGGAGATGGGCTTCCCTCTCCAGCCCGCCACCGGCGAGGAACGCCGGAGGGAGAGGAGGGAGGGGGGGGGCGGCGGAGGAGGAGGAACCCTAGATCGAGCTGTGTTTCAGGGTGGTGTCGGGTTTGTGTGGATTTGCGGGTTGCACCCGGCTTGGGAGTGGAGCTGATTGCTTGGGATTTGGAAGCTTTGCAGCGAAGCAATCGAGTGGGGAAGAGGAATATGAGGGTGCGTCGCCAAGCATCTTGCTTCTTGGTCGCCATGGTGCCCGGCGACGGATGGAGAGGAGGCAAAAGGCTCGCCGGAGATGCGTACCTGCTTCCCCATCTCCATGGTGGTAGCGAGGCGGGCGGCACCGGGGCGCGCGGCTTTGGGCGGTCCGACGGAGAACGGGATCTAGCCGGTGATCGATGGCGTCGTCGTGGAGGCTAAGGCGGCGGAGGCCCGTGACTCCGTGAGATGTCCGATTCCATGCTCCGAGAGGTGGCCCGCGAGGCCCTTCCAGGGAAGAGAGATGGCGACGACGCTGCCTAGGCATCGAAGCGGACGGTGAGGCGCCGGAGCAGGCCGCCGCGCACGGGTTGGCGGTGCACTCCCTCGCGTCGTGCCTCGCGCGCCAGCTAGGGTTGGTGGTGCGGCTAGCGGCATTGCGGGCAGCCGCAACCCGTGCCGTGTAGTCCTGCTTCGGTTAGCGGGCCGATTAGCGGGCTTGCGACGCGGGTTGGCCTAGCGGCGTTGCGGGCAGGCCCGCGCCGCTTGCACCGTTAGCTAGAGCTGGTACGAGTGCCAAGCAAGAACGTTTCGTTCTTTTCTTTTATCATGTCCATCGGTTAGCATTATCCTTTATTATTATCATGCGGAGCTCTGATATATAACCAAGCATGTGATAGGTTGAAAGCAACAACAATTGCACCGCCGTGCTGAGTTGAGAATCGGCTGATGAGCAGCAAATATAATAAGAGCTGTGGTTGTCATCCGAGATTCTGCAGCAATCAAATCAGGCTGCGGTAGCATAGGCGCGAACACAAGAAACGCCGTTGCAACCGTCGATCGAGTGAGAACAAGACTTCACGTCAACCATCAAAACGACAGCACAACCACGAATCAGGGGATATAGAGCAACCTGAAACAGCTCCACCTCGCCAAACCGCCCCTGAACTATCCTCTGTTGTTCGCCGTGCCTTCCATCCCGTTGCGGCAGAGGTACACCAACAAGACGACCAACAGGAGCAACGACGAAGACAGGAAATAGACAGCGCCACCGGTGAGGACGGGCGATGGTGCCGAGGGCAAGGTCGCGCCCGTTGGGTGGGTGGGGGGAGGGGGTGCAGGGCGAAGGAACAACGCGATCTGTGCGTGTTCCGCGATGAAGTGCGGCGGCAGATTAGAACTGGAGGAAGGAGCCACGGACGTGTACGGTTCAGTAATAAAGTTCATTGACCAAAATGCCCTTAACTTAATTAATTAAATCCTAATTAAAATTAATTATAAACTACGGCTGAGATTAGTTGAAGGTGGCGGTACCTCAGGTACCGCCAAGCACCGTATCAAAGCACATATAATAATGATATCATTTCTTCGGTACCAACCAGAACCAAACATGTGACTAGCTGAGGGCAACACGAGGTCCATATGCATGCCGTGCCGAGTTAGAGGACATGCATGTAATAAATTTCGATTGGGCTCACTCACACATTGTGTAGGTCTCACCTCACGAGCAATTTTTTTTATTTATTTTCCCTTCAAGTAGAATAGTTAACCGCCACAATAATTTACAATATAATTCCTAACTGTGTTTAAGTTTTCCAGCTCTATGTTAAGTTGTCTTAAAAAAACCTGGCGACATGGGAGTACTCATATTATGTTTCTTTAGGCGGGGATTTTTACAATGCACGTGTTACACGAGTGATCCAGCAAGAAAAGGGCTAAATTACTATCTTTTTAATTGAACATTGGTATAAATATGGACACTCATATACACGCACACCTATCCCATGGATATAAACTTGCATTTTTTTAAGATAATACGATAACAATCAACCATATCCTACCCCATATAAGCGTCTTCAAAAGACCGAGCTGGCTTGATCTTGAGATTCTTAAAATCATCATATATGTTCTGAAATAATAATTAGCTGTAAATACAACATCTGTAACAGATTTGAACCCAAGTAAATCAGTTCCGCCGAAATTAACCT
This sequence comes from Chloris gayana, assembly GCA_031894775.1. Taxonomy (NCBI): domain Eukaryota; kingdom Viridiplantae; phylum Streptophyta; class Magnoliopsida; order Poales; family Poaceae; genus Chloris; species Chloris gayana. The sequence continues at coordinate 53,536 of JAUNZO010000367.1, forward strand.
AACCAACTCTCCTATACTCAATTTACGGGTAACTAACCAATTGCTATACTTACTTTCTGTTTCCAATATGGTTTGGAATATTAAATATTTGGATGCCAGTAGCTAGGGATCGGCTCGACTAGACCATCCATGACTTAATCGCGCATACATGGTTAGAAGGAAAAAAACACCATGTGCTCCAAGCTTAAATCATCCAGGCTCCATGACCCTTAAAATGTGTTTGCACAGGCCTCACCTCAACTGATCCATGTGCTCATCATAACCATAAATTCTAGTACCTCTCTTGCTATACTGTGCAAATCACATTAAGAACAATGTAAACGATATTTATCAATAAGTGTAAATAGAAATAAAACAATAAACTCTAGCATTGCGTGCAAATGGTAAAATTTATGTATAAATTGTAAAATTAAGAATAGACGTCAGGGCTTTATGTAAACAGAAGGCAAAGGGGTTTACATGCAGTGGTAAAGACCACTTGTTGGGGCCTCGGTACCTCGGTGCTGCGCAAAGGGGTTTACATGCAGTGGTAAAGACCACTTGTTGGGGCCTCGGTACCTCGGTGCTGCATACTTTGTCAAAAATATAAAAAAATCAACTCATTGCGTAAATCCAGTATGTATGCATGGGGTGGATTTTTTTTTAGTTAAGGTGACCAAGGTTTGTAGATTTTCTTGGCAAGAGAAGATTAAGCTTCTCTATCAAATAAAGTTGTGGGAACAGTCTTATTCCCGTCGGTCGAGTTTTCATATGTAAATGGAAGAACCATACCGCATAATGCATCTTGCATAGATGGGCTTAGGTGATGATGCATGCGGAAGAGATAGATGAAATGGATGGGAATTAGTCAAAGTAGACGAACAAGACCCTTCCCAGCTTAAAATCTAATCCGATCCATTGCAAGGACCTAATTCGAATATCTGCCATCTCGATGACATGTCAACGACAAAATGCAGCTTATTGGGCATGATAATGATTAAACTACTATCGATTATTTTTTTTGGAAAAAAAGTTCACTTTACTCCACTCAAGTACAGTTGAAGTCCACATAACCCCATGAACTAACATTTGGGCCTCCTTTTGTAGGATTAAATTCCTATGGGATAATTTCCTCCGATAGCTTTTGGAACACAGGATTGAATCCTATCAAATGCTTCAAAATTTCTATGGAATTATTTCCTCTTTGAAGTTTTGGAGGAAAATAAGCAAGAGGTCCAACCTCTTGTAAAAATCTTATGAGTCTATCTTTCTCGTCAATTTTCGATGTTTTTCCTATGTTGCAAATAATATAACAATCTACAACATTCTCTAGTCCGTGTAGGCGAGCATTTTCCATGGTATGTTTGCTTGTGCTGAAGCCTGGTATAGAGAAACAAAGCTCGGTGAAGGAGGACTCGTTGGTCATATCTACGCACCCACACCCACTTATATACCGCAAGAGGACGGTGTACATTGTAGCACTTTTTCTCTTAGAGTATTCCAAGGTTTAATCGAATCCATAAGGACTAATGGGAATCAAATATTATTAATAATAACTCTAACTAAGCTACTGTTAGTTGTGAGGTTGAAGGTGTTGATGGCACTAGGCTGCCAATCGTCGCACTTGTTTGTGCCAATCAGCGTATTGTCTCGATCTGGAAACCTAGCAATGCGAGAGAATTGATTAGCTGAGTAAGCTATGTGAGTAACCAAATATCTACTAGTTGAGATCGTAACCAGGATGCCTAATTGGAGCATCATAATGGATAAATGACGTAGATCAATTGCAAACCTTAGATGAATAAGAACATCCATGCTTTCTAAGAGACCCTTGATTTATCGCTGTCGAGAGCAATCCCTTAATCACACGGGCATCTTACCCTACTTGACTATCTAATGATGTTGCGCAAGCTTAGTTCCGTCACCACTAAACCACACCGTTAGCATCATCAAGCAACCATAATCAGTACAAGATCCGAGTACTAGCCTAATCGCCACAATTAAGATAGCAACTGAATACTTAGCCTAGAACTAAGCAATTGGAACAAGCACATGCATGATTATAGAATCAAGATCAACAAATCATTAAGACCATCATTAACATAGTCAATCATCCTTGAGATACATAATATAAGATATATCACCATCTAGAAGGCCTACCTTAATGGATCAGCTCTAATCACCAATGGTTCTTGAAACTCAATTAGAGATCTATTCTAACGGGCGAAGCCCGGTGGATCTAACTTATGAATCCGGCGTCCCTCTTTGTTGACTCCTGTCGTTCTAGGGTTTTACAAGTATTTGTAGAGATCGAGGCACGTAGAGGAGTCGGATTCCGATGAATCCCTCAATGTACCGATCGGCACGGAGGCGGTGCCGATCGGCACACACCGTGTCTTCGTCGATCTCCTCTCCGAGTCGGTTCTATTGCTTTCCATAGCTTCTATGTCATGATCTTCGAGATAATGGCTTGCATTGCACGCTTGAGTCTTGCAGTTTCCTTAATCTCTTCCATATAGATATCTTTGAGTATCTCGTGCAATTAACCTTCTATAATTATGGAATGGACCTTGGGCTGCATGGATGGGCCAATTCTCCTTCGGTGCTGATCAACACATGTCCGTGTCGATCGACATAACGGGCTTTCTTCTCCCTATCCGTCCCATGTCCTCCATAATGCCTTCATTTATGCCAATTTTACCTATATCTGAAATAAAGCTCCAAAACCATGCATATACGAATATATAGCTATTTTAATAGGTAAATGGACTATATTGGCATCAATTACACTATAATTGGGGTCATATTCACATATAAAATGGGCACCTAGGGAGTGCCGGCAAAGGCATACCGATCTTCCTTGGATGAGCGGCTCACGGAGGTAGCTACCGGAGCTTGCAATGGTCCTCTAGGCATCAAAAGAGCTCGGCGGAAGGTCCGGCGGCATCCACTGGTAGTTGCTACCTCCCCCTAGCCATTGTATAAGAATCACCCACACATCGTCTATAGGAACGAGTGCGCTCCCTCGTCGATGCCCTCAACCATACTAGTGGCCACCTAGCTCACCAAGGGTGCCGCCGGTTTAAAAAGATATAAGCCCATCATAGTGAGCTTAAGCATATAATGGATTGGCAATGGAGACAATCATTGGGATCTTACATTGCTCGATTGGGTGCCATGGATAGAAAAATTCCCGAGGGGGGGGGGTTGTTTGGTAGTGGTGGGCAACCATTTTGAGAGAAGATTGGAGGAGAAGTTTCTCTTGTATATGAAGGGGTCACGCGATTGCTGAGATGGCTTAATTGAGAGTTGTATGTGTAGGGTGACCATGACAATGTACGTTTCACACATAGTCTTTCCGGAGATGAAGACCGGTGACCGACAATGATGCTCCATAACAACAGCTTTCCATTTTCGAAACAACACCTTCGCTAGTTAGCACTACGGTGGTTCGGGCGGCATGTCATCACCGAGAGGAAGCGTTGGCTTGGAAATTGAAGCGCATACTTTTAGGTTAGGGGCGATCAAGGTGAGGAAACATCAGTGGAGGTAATGAGTTTTGTTTCAACCTGTTCTAGGATGAAGAATTTGACGTGGAATATGTAGAATTCTCCAAGATATTGATGCATGATGCTTGTGGATGCTGGTTATTCCAAACAGGAGGTTGCTTCCAATGTGGAATCTTGGGTGATGAAGAAGAAGAATCAGTGACTTTCAACTAGTATCATCTCATTGATGCTAGTGACTCCGCATCAAAAGCTAGGCTCAAAACCTAGGGCCAAGCCTTTGCGTAACATCAAGAAGATCACCAGTCACTATACGGGCATCCTTACTAATGGAGTTGCATTCTGTGGCACCCTCGATGTCACGAACGTCCGAAATAAAAATACTAAAATTATCCAATAACCTTGTAGAGCCCCAATATATAATTTTTGGTCACATGCATAGTGATTTGAATTTCAAATTCAAACAAATTCGTATTGGGTTGAACTACAAGTCAAAATGTTCCTATAACAATTGCCCCTGCAAACAATATATGTTGTAGAATAAGACAAAAGAAAAATGTAGGAACAAGTCCCATGTCTTTTGGACAAACAGAACTACCTGGAAAAATTCGACAACCTTAAATTTTAACCCTTTCTAGTGAATTATAGAAAATGAACCGGAAGGAGTTTGGACCTAAACTCTTCGTGCATGTCTCTTCCAAGATAAATACTACTCATTACCATTTTTATTTGGAATATTTGAGTAATGGAACTATTTTATTTGGAGCCATACATTTGAGAAAAAAATCACAAAGGGGAAAAAGAGAAAAATCCTTTAACATATTCCCTAGGCCCCACATGTCAAGCTCTCTACCTCTCTTTCTTGTCCCTCACCAGGCAGACTAAGGCAGAAGCCTTGCGCCACCTGCCCCCTCCTGTGGCACCTCTTCCCTACCCGTACCCAACACTCCCTCACCAGCCCTCCCTCGAGTCACTCACTCCTGCTCTCTCCCTCTCTCTCAAGCGCACAGCAGAAAAGGCGAGCACCAGCCACCATTGCCTCACTACCTCCCCCTCGTCGCACCACCGCCACAGGGCACCTCAACGTAAGCTCCATAGCTCCATGGACGCGCCATGAGCTGCTTAACCTCTCAGATTCGACACCAAAGCAAACCACTCACCGAGCTACACGTATTTGGAGTTTTTCCCCGACGAGCACACCGGTGACCACCGATGACGCTACCGTGAAATTGCCCTCTACGGTGATCCCCCATTTCCAATCCCTCTCCTAGGAGCTGCGCACCACTCTCTCGAACTTCATTGACCTCTTTTTTCCTTTGCTCCAAGTCAAGGACCACTTTCCGGTGAGCGCCGGCGCCGGCAAACCACGTGACGCTCTTCCCCAAGCCCCCGTGAAGCTCTGCGATCAAGTTCCAGCCCTCCTCGTCCACCCGCTTGAGCATGCGACACCACCGGACCAACCCTTTTCGCCACCGCCTGCCGTTGCCATGCTCCGGTGGGCACTTGCCCTCTAGGCCGCCTCGGCGTGCTTTGCCGGCTCACGGACTACACCCCGGGCCCTCCGGTTGAGCTTTGGCCAGCTCCGGCCAGCCTCCGCCCGCTTCAGCCACCGTGCCCCATGACCGCGAGGCAAGGCCACACTGTCCTGGATCTCGTGTGGCCATAGTTGTTCCTGTTCCCAAATCCCTGTGACCTCCCGTGTGGCTGCCAGCGCGGCTGGTTTAATTCAAAAATCTCAATGGCAATCTTGTAAATAATGCTAAACTTTGAATTAAATTATAAAAAATCATATCTCCTGTTTTAGAACGCCAAATTGAGTGAAACCAATTGGATTCCTTGTAACTAGATCTATCCAATGGTGCTGATGAACAACATGTTTGATTCATAGTTTTTCCATAATAATTAGGAGTTTGTAAATCATAATAAATTCATATCTTTTTATCTAAAAGTGATAAAATTGCAAACCAAAATGTTTTGGACTCCTCCGAGCATGCTCTTTTATATGGTGCATGACACGCATCATGTTTCAGCATGTACAGTTCTCTATGGTTAATTCCTTGTTTAGAATTTTATTTTCTAATAATTAATTTATGCATGAAATGAATATTCTACAAGAGCACAAATGTAACTTGTATCATGTAGTACCACCCTGTTTTTCCTTATGCCCATATCTGCACCCTGTAATTTCCTAGAAATTTATGTTAGTAGAAACGCTTGTTTTAAATTCCAAAATTAGTCCCTTCCTCATAAAATGATGAAACTTGCTTATCTTTTTGTTATTTCATGCATATATCACCGGTGTGTTGCCTTTGTACAGAAAGTTTGAAAAAGTGTTCATGTGAATGAAATGCCTTTAACTACTATGTTAAGTAGTTTCTTTTATATATGCTAATGAAGGAGGTACTTTAAAATAAATTTACCTTAAGCATATGTCTTCAAGAAGCATCTTACGTAACATATTATTTCTATTATCGAGTGTATCATTCATGCCTTGACATCATACATATTGTTTGCATGTCTTTGCATTCATCGATATTGATATCTTGTTATTTAGGAAACGTTGAAGTGTCGGTCGAGGATCTTCGGAAGGATATCTCTCTCAATCAAAACTCGGTACCGGAAGACCCTAACACTCGTTGTAGTAGCTCCGGGCAAGCCCCGGTGCATCCTCCTAGTTTTAAAGTCTTTATTTTCAGTACAACAATTGGTAGACTGTCTAGGATGTATTGTGCATAGTGTAGGTATTGGCTGAAAATCCACTTGCATTGTCCCCGGATAGATCCTATGTAGATGGTATACTGGTAAAGTTAGCCTGCTAGAATATTTGCTATGCTTAATTGTAGGATCAACGGTACACAAGGTCAATTACTCAAATGTTAGAAGAATAAATTGTTAATCACATGATTAAGTAAATGGAAACCGAACGAGTCTGTTTTGGAAAGAGCGAAGGCAAGGATCTGGATAGAGCTTGTCTCGCAAGGTGGCGACGTGGACGGGCCCCATAGAGGAAAGGACAAGCACATGTGCCTGGCGAGGGCATGGTTTGCAAGGTTGCAGCCCATGTGTCGGTCAAGGACCGTACTATTGTTGGCCCCTTAGGACAAGTTTTGAACTGTACTGAGTACATACTAGTTTTATTGGGAACTAGTAAGCTGATGTAGCTCTGGATGTTGTACTATGGAAGATTACCCAGGTTTTTGGTCGTTGTGCCCGCGCAAGGAGTGGGTAGTATGCTCACGATGTTACCGATGATCTGCTGGCCACTTTGAAAGTCCGGAACCCTTCCCGCTTGAATGACATCTTTGTAAAAGGTTGAGATACGTGTTCTTAAATGATGCGTATGTCATCTGCTTCGGGTTTTTCCCAGCTGGTGTAAAATTGATACGTATCACTATCCCTCGCAGTAATGAGTAGCCTCTTGTTCACCGAGTCACATCGTAGTTAATAACTTAAATTTAAATGCTAATATGGTACTTGCTTGATTATCATTGCTGCTGAAATTACTTTGATATATTTATGCTACACTTGTATTTATTTTCAGCTTGCATGATCACTGTATTTATTTTCTTAATAATGAACTTGGCAATAATATTGAAAGTAAGGATCCACTGCTTAGTCGCTGTTTTATACCCTAAAAACCATCACACTTGTCCGAGCCTTGGATGTATAGGAGTCGGTTCCGTGAACCATTTGACGGGTCGAGTCTTGAGTCTTATTGAGCCTTAGTTGCTCAAGCTTTGTGCCTATGTTATTTTTCAGGTAATACATATGATGCATATGAGTTGCCTGTTAGTGTACTGCCCTGGGACTTGTAGATCCTAGAGGGCTGGTCTTCTCACTAGGAAGCCTATCCTTTGCCGTTGTGCTTGTGATTGGCTACGTGATGATCTGTATGGGCTCAGATTAATCACCATCGCATGTATCATCGAGATGTATATCACTAGACATTAACTTTCGCTTCCGCTTCCGCATTTTCAGAATTGAACTTGTTTAATTTCTGCTGCACTAAACTCTGATGTAAAATAATGATAATTTCAGCTATGTACTATTTGAACCCTGTCTGTTGTTGTATTACTTGTGTCTGCTTAAACAACACCTCGGGAATCACAATTTGTGGGTCGGTGTGTTTCACATTCAGCAAAGACAACGGAAATAGATCCCTATTTGGAAAAGAGGGATAATATCTCACCGGCAACCTCTCTTTGGTGGTAGACCCATCACTTCAGGACTTTGTTCATTACTATTTGTTGGTATTTCTTACAATTATAGATAAATCCGCAAGCGCATGGATAATACCGATGTAGCACTTCCCTAGGAAAGTATTCCTGGGTTATCGAATCCAAGGAACGGTATGGGTTTAGCCTAAAATTTCGTCACATCCATGGACACAAGAAAGATAAATTGGTGTAGTGTAGGGTAGAGAGGTTTATCTATGGGTAAGCTCCTAAATAAGCAAAGTGGTGGCTCTAATTATTGCTTCATGCACGGATTAATGCCCGACATTTACAAGGCAACTCCACCTAAAAGAGCACATGGCACAATCGAATGTAGAGGAGTACTAAGGACAGGTAGGATTGTCAGCACCTATTGTCTACCTCTACCGATCGTGGGTTGCAAGACGATTAAAGATGATAGCTAACCTAAGCACCACGCCTAAGTTATTAATCACTATTTAGTGCAACTACTATAAAGACTAAACATCTTATGCAAAATAGGACTTTGAACCCACAAGTGAAAGAGCACACAACCTACTCAATAAGGAAAGATTAAGAACATAAATAAACTAGAAGACTTACTAATTAAGGCAAGGCTCCAACGAGGTACAAGGTTGGAGTAGAAGGCCCACAAACAAGGATCCACTCCTAGACTTTTCCTCGCTCTCTTCCTATTTTAGCACTACATCTAGGCATCACTAACACCTATTGGAGTGTGGCACTTCTAACTGATCTCTTTGATGTGTGTCTTGAAGTGAAGCACTTCCCCTCCTTATATAGGACTTGGGAAGCAGTTCCGGGGCGATATCTTCGAGGCTAACAACTGCAACCGACCTTAGAAAGGCAGTAACTACCGCCACATGGAGGCATGCCCAAAACGGGCTCAAAACCAGGTCAATGAACCCGAGGGTGGTCCCTTTTGGGGTGTGCTTCCTCCACGTGACTTAGGGGGGGGTCCTATCCCTAGATCTTCCATGGTGCTACCCGAGAAGCGCGAGGAATCATGTGTTTCCACATATGCAATCCTTGTGCTGATTTCTGATTGGTTGCTTGGATATTTCCTTGGATTGATGACATGGAAATTCCCTAAATTAATTCATGGATAAATCACCTACACTCAATTATTCACCAACACTTTTGGAATTCATAGTAGTAAACTCTACCACTATGTTGGTTGTTCCTTTTAGCACTTTTATGTAGGCAATTGACTGTCACAATCGGTACTTAAGAACCATCAACACTATCTTGTTTCAATGCCTCCTCGGCTTCAAATTTTTGTGGGCCCAACACAAATGGGTCAAGGCTGAGAATAATGGGCCATAAGCACGAACACCGACAACTTGCTCGTAACACCCCGATATTTAAATTTTACAATAAAATAAAATTTCCCTTTTATTTATTTAGGAGGCTAGCATTTTTCCTTTTTGCAAGAAATTATTTTGCACATTGTTGGTATTTCTTACGTCACGAATGAATCCGCAAGCGCACGGAATACCGTTGTAGCACTTCACCCGGGAGTATTCCAAGGTATCGTATTTATATCCGCAGGGAACAGAGTATTTCTGCAACAAGGTTAGTTTACCCAAGGACAACCAAGACAACGTAGCAAAATAGGGTCGAGAGGGTGACTCTTATCTATTTATCCTTTAAAGGTAGACGAACGCAAGCTAGACTTGTTTACTTCGGGCACCGTCTTAGGCTTGGTCTCGCCAAGCCACTCCGGTCTACGAAAGCTCTACTATGTACCCGAACGTGGAGGGTTCCTTTGGATGACAGGGCTGTCACTTCCCGCCACCTACCTCTACAAACCGTAGGGCACACAAGCAAACAAAGGCGATCTCCAGCCTAGACACCACGTCTATGCTATTGACCACTACTCTAGCCTCGGCCTAGAACCGAGTTCGAAAGCTAGAGTACTTCTTGCGAAGCGATGATCCCGTAAACAAGTATAACAAGAATTACGTCTAACACAAAGATATGTCACGATAGATAAGTAGATCACCACGTATAAATCACCAAAAAAGAGTGTTTACACGCCAAGGTAAAAGAAAAGGAAATACTACTCCACTTTACAAAAGGGAGGAACACTCCTTCCTCTTCCTTGCCCTCTCTCCTATTCTACTAAAATACAAGAGGCCCTTGGCCTAAGGATGAGAGTTTTGTCTTGTATCTTGATGTTGGTGGTGTGTTGAGAGAGGGGGTGTAGCCCTTTATTTATAGCCTTGGAAGGTCGGCAACTTGGAGGCGGTTCCGCACGTCGGTGGCATTAATTGCAGGTGGAACCGACCTCCGTACGTCGGTGACAAACCGCCGGAGAAAGATGGGCCGGGGGCCCACTCGTCGGCTCGGCCGAACCCACTAGGGTGGTTCGGCCGAACCGGCCCGGACTCCTCCGGGCTTGATTCTTCTCTCGGTGCCTTCCTCTCGGTCGTGTACCGGCCCAATCCACTTGCTTGGTTTGATGTTGAGGCTCTGTTTTGTGGTTTTGGGCTTTTGGACTATATTCTTTAGTCCGGGGAAAATCCGTCGATTGCAAAGTCCATGTTTCGTGCATGTTTTCCCCTCGTTTTCATATGAATTGCACCTCGCATTCATAATTTCACCAAGACTAGTGGAATTTGTTAGAAATAATCCCTATGTCTATTCTTGGTGATGGTGTTTGATTCAAAAAGATGCAACATGTTGACGGTAAAATTGGACCATAAGGACCGTCAACAAGACCCCCACACTTAGCTCTTTACTCGTCCTCGAGTAAAGGTGGGAGCGTAAGTTGAGAGATCTCTCCCTTAGAGACCTGCACACATGTTATTACAAGCCACACCGTTTTACTTGTGAACATGACGGTGGCTAACATGCATTCTTGGATGATTGATAAGTGGAACAGCTCATGACTCAAGTCACTATACTTTTGCTCACTAAGCACCTTGGGTTTTTGAAAGTTTTGAAAATAAACAACATGACTCCCGCTCCTCTTCGATTCTCTTGAATCGCTCAAAAAGTGTTTTCCTCACCAAGGCATTGTGTTGCCTCTCTTTTCCTACTTCTTAGGCTTGTATGTGGAGCTCGGTAGGGAATGAGAGAGGCATACTTGTATCACAAATATTGCTAAGCCAAAAGAAAGGATCCATGGAGAAGCCAAGTCATGTAACCTTGATCAAGAAGTGCGTGTGTGTATGGATATGAAAAAGTGACAACTCCTATTGCAATTGACCTCTCTTTATTTTGCATTTTCGAGACATGGCTATCTTTTTATTTTCTTTCTTTTCTTTTCTTGCTCTATGCTTGAGCATCTCTTTTCTTCTCTCTTTTTCATTGCTCATCTTTGTGAGCTTTCTTTTCATTGCTCATCTCGTGTGAGCTTTTCTTTTTTTTTTTTTTTTTTTTTTTTTTTTTTACATAGCCATGTCTCGTTTATGCGTGATTGAGAGAGAGAGAGAGGTAAAAAGAGGTGCAAACGAGGAGTGTCTTTATTTTGGTGGGGTGCTAGCTCCTAGTGTAGGAGTTTAGCCCCTTTTTTTTTTTTTTTTTTTTTTTTTGTGGTGGAGTGTACGTGATCTTGATCAAGAGAGCATGACAAGTTTCTCTCTAGGGTCACTCAATTTTGGTAAAGCTCATTGCAATCACAAGCAGCATATGTATGTAAGTTTTGCAAGGTATGATCATCATATGGCATTGGTAGGAATTTTTGTATCAAGAGAGGAGCATGAAGCCATGGTATTTTTGTTTTGTGAAATAAAATTCCCAAGGACTCGGTAAGCTAAGCATAAGATCATTTCGTCGAGCCATATCACACTTGCCAATAATCTAGAAAAACATGGGTCCTATGGATTTGATTATTTGTTCACAGTGCAAGTGGTGATGAAGCGAGTAATAAAAAGTGTGCAAGATCATCATGAGAGCATTAGGGAGAGACTTGGGAAAAGGTATTCAAAAGAAATCTTCCCAAGTTTTAGTTGGTCAAGTTTTAGTAATTGTTTTTCGCGTCTCGTAATGAACTTGACAAATAAAGTAGGCGAAAAGGAAGTGTGGGAAACAAACTCAAGTGCCACGAGGAAGCAGGGCTGAGTGGGACCCACCAGGGTTCGGCCGAACCACCCTTGTGGGTTCGGCCGAACCGGCCCGGGCCCCACCGGTGCTCTGTTTCGCAGGTTGTGTTTGTGTTGTTTTCCTCGTGATGTTTCTGCGCGCTACGCGTGTGTTTGTCTTTGCTTTCCGCGATGTCCCCCCCACACTTGCCTTTTGCCTCGTTTTCTTCAAAATAGACAAAGATATTTCGAAACAAAACTTGCTCTACCGGTAAGGGAAGACCGGGGAGCACTAATATGATTAAAAATTTAAAAGAGCAAGCGCATTACAATCTTGAGGAATTGAAAAAATGATAAAAATGTGCTCGCGGGAAATGATGAACGCGGGAAGGTTCATTTTAAACGTCGTATTCGTCCTCCTTCCCCGCGTCCTTGAAGAGACGCTTGATCTTGGAGTTGGTGCTGCGGCGATGGCTCGCCCGGGCATCCTTCAAGTCTTCAATAGCGTCTTTGATCTCCGCGACATTATCACGTAGGCGTTCATGGGCTTCGCGGAGATCAACGTGTTTAGCGAGGAGGATTTGGTAGGGGCTTTTTTTTAGGAGTTTTCTCCTCCTCGCTTTCATACATTCCCCCGCCCTCTTGATGGGAGAGGGAGAGAGACGCCTCCTTATCCTCTTAGGAGGAGTGTCGCCCACGGATTCGCGGGCGTCTCTCTTTTCCGCCGAGGTGAGCGGCGGGATGAGCTGCTTTCCGCCACCGCGGATTCCCTTGATCTTGAACCTCTCGCCGGGCTTCTTGATGGGGCTAGGCAGGTTGCGCCCTCATATTGATGGTGCACCACCTGCCCGCTCTTGGTAGCGAGGGTGCCGACGTACTTCTCTCTAGGAAGGAGAGCGTTGTCGGCGGCGTCGGCGCTCTTCTTCTTGGGGGTAGATTTCCCTTCTTTTGGCGAGGTGCCACAGCAGCGGGAGAGCTCTTGGAGGGTGTTCTTGTTGCTGTGGGTGGAGGTTCAATAGCGAGCGGTAGATCATGGATCATCAAGGCTTGCTCGTCGGGAATGGAGACATGATCAAGGATGTCTTCGAGGCCGACTTGGCGGCAAAGCTCGCCGGTGGTGACGGAGACGTCGAGGCTTGGGATGCTGCTGTCCATGGTGCTGGGCAAAAGCTTTTTTTTTTTGTGCGAAATGGACAAGGTGGAAGAAAGGTGCAAGGGAAAAATGAAAGAAAACACCTTCATTTATAGATAAAAGCATGGAAAGAATTAATTTGATTTTTCCCGCAGCATGGAAGGCACTAAGCAGGGAGATTTGATCTTGTGACCGTTGGAGACAAAAGATGAAAGAAAAAAGTGACCGTTTGGGGTTCAGATCTGTTCGGCCGAACCAAGCAAGGGGGTTCGGCCGAATCGTAGTGGGCCCCTCTCGGTCCCCTTCTTTTTCTCGGTTGATTGCTTGCTAAAATTATTTCAGTGGAAAGAGCTACTATGGGTGATAGATAAGAAAGAGCTATCATGAGAGAAAATTTAAATTAATCAAGTGCATGACATCAAATTCTTTATCTTTATCGGGCTTGAAATAAATTTTAAGGCGCTGACCATTTACCTTAAATATTTTACCTTCGTCGTCTTGAAGTGTGATTGCTCCATGTGACGAGGTGTCAATAACCGTGTATGGTCCGTCCCATTTACTTCTTAATTTTCCATGCCCGAAGAGTTTCACCCGTGAATTGAATAGCAAGACCTTATCTCCAACCTTAAATACCTTTATCTTTATCTTTTTGTCGTGCCACCTTTTTGTCCTTTCTTTGTATATAGCTGAGTTGTGGTAAGCTTTGTCTCTCCATTCTTCTAACTCAGCTATCTCCATTTTTCTTTTGCGTCCGGCACCATTAAAGTCCATGTTCCATTTCCGGATGGCCCAATACGCTCGGTGTTCCATCTCGACGGGTAAATGACATGTTTTCCCGTACACGAGCTGGTATGGGGACATGCCTATGGGTGTCTTGCATGCTGTACGGTATGCCCATAGTGCATCGGGTAGCTTGTCCTTCCATCCCTTCCCCATTTCTCGTTACGGTCTTTTGCAGGATCCGCTTGATTTGCTTGTTTGAGGTCTCGGCCTGCCCACTCGGTTTGAGGGTGGTATGGAGTAGCGATATTATGCCTTGATCCAAGTTCTCTTAGGAAGCTTCGGAAGGTCTTATCAATGAAGTGAGACCCTCCGTCGCTTATCACTAGCTTCGGTGTTCCAAACCTTGGGAAGATAATTTCGTGGAACATCCGGCGAGCATGCTTGGCATTTGCGGCCCCGCAAGGCATTGCTTCCACCCACTTAGACACGTAGTCTACCGCCACCAAGATGTATTCGCAGTCATGTGACTTGGTGAACGGTCCCATGAAGTCAATGCCCCATACGTCGAAGAGCTCGACTTGTAAATTGTAGTTGAGGGGCATTGCATCTCTTGCCGTGATGCCTCCAACTTTTTGACATTCCGGGCATCGCTCGACAAATTCCTTTGTGTCTTCGTACATGGCTGGCCAAAAGAAGCCACTTTGCCATATCTTGGCCTCGTGTACGAAACACGCCGTAGTGTCCCCCGTATGGCGATGCATGGCACTTCTCAATGATTCGTGTGCTCTCGGGTATGGGCACACATCGCCTTAGCAATCCATCGGCGCAGACACGGTAAAGGAAGGGCTCTTCCCATAAGTGACGGCGACTCTCATAGATGAGTCGTTTCTTGCTCTTTCCAGGTGGTACGTACTCCGTTGCCATGAAGTTCACAATGTCGGCGTACCATGGATGTGAGTCCCTCACTAGGAGCAGCATGTCATCGCGTAGGAAATCATTGATGGGTAATTCCTGCAGGTTAGTGAATTGTATACGCGACAAATGATCTGCCACGGAATTTTCTACTCCTTTCTTATCACGGATTTCTACATCAAACTCTTGGAGTAGAAGAACCCATCGTATCAAACGAGGTTTAGCATCCTTCTTATTGAGCAAAAACTTTAAAGCAGCATGATCGGTGTAAACAATGACTTTTGCTCCGAGTCAAGTAGGATCTAAACTTATCAAAACCAAAAACAACAGCAAGGAGCTCTTTTTCAGTGGTAGTGTAATTTAACCGAGCTCCAGTCAAGGTTTTGCTTGCATAGGAGATTGCATGATGCTTTTTATCTCTAGTTTGGCCAAGAACAGCCCCCACAGACAAAATCACTAGCATCACACATTATCTCAAAAGGCAGCGTCCAATCGGGGGTTGGATAATTGGCGCCGAGATGAGTGCATTCTTAAGGGTAGTGAAAGCGATCATGCATTCATCGATAAACTCAAAGGGTGCATCCTTCGCAAGCGGATTTGTAAGGGGTCTAGCAATTTGAGAGAAATCTTTGATAAACCGACGATAGAACCCCGCATGTCCCGGAAAGCTGCGAATGCCCCTAACATTCACAGGAGGTGGAAGCTTTTCTATAACTTCTAATTTAGCTTTGTTCACCTCTATCCCCCTTTCAAAAATCAAATGCCCCGAACTATGCCTTCTCTAACCACGAAATGGCATTTCTCCCAATTGAGCACTAAATCATTTCCTTGACAACGTTGCAAGACTTTGTCTAAATTTTCTAAACAATGATCGAAGGTTTTTCCATAAACAGAGAAATCATCCATGAATACTTCCATAATCTCTTCGATCATGTCGGAAAAGATAGACATCATGCAACGTTGAAAAGAAGCAGGTGCATTGCAAAGCCCAAAAGACATTCGTCGATAGGCGTAAGTTCCATAGGGGCATGTGAAAGTGGTTTTACTTTGATCGTCGGGATGGATGGGGATTTGATGATATCCTGAATACCCATCAAGGAAACAAAAGAAAGAATTATTTGCCAGCCGTTCCAACATCTCATCGATGAAGGGCAGCGGAAAATGATCCTTCTTTGTAGCCTTGTTAAGTTTTCGGTAATCTATGCACATCCTCCATCCCGTGACGGTGCGTTGAGGGATCAACTCATTTTTGTCATTATGGACGACCGTCATTCCTCCTTTCTTGGGTACGACCTGCACTTGGACTCACCCACTCGCTGTGTGGAACAGGGATAGATAATGCCGGCATGTAAAAGTTTTAAGACCTCCTTTTTAACGACCTCCCGCATCGCATTGTTCAACCTCCTTTGAGGTTCCCTAGATGGTGTACTATCGGGGTCTATGGGAATGCGATGGGTGCAAAGAGCGGGGCTGATTCCCTTGAGGTCTCCAAGCGAGTACCCAAAAACGGAGTGATGTTTTTCTAGCACGGCTAAGAGTTTTGCAGTTTCCTCCTCCGAAAGCTTGTCACTTATGATGACAGGGGTTTCGGGATTTCCGTGAAGAAAAACGTAGCGCAAGCCTGGTGGAAGAGTTTTGAGCTCTACGGGAGGTGGCGTAGGTGTAAAAGTTTCGGGCAGCTCAAAAGTTTCCGCCGAATCATCCTCTTCTAAAATGAAATCAAGAGCATCTTCATCCAAGGATGATTCGGGGTTTTCATGAGGAAAAATTGCCATAACCTCCTCCATGCATTCTTCTTCCACAAGCGGCTCCTCGGCAAAAGAGTTTTGTGCATGAATGATAGGAAGAGAAAAAGTTTTCTTGCCGAGGGTGAAGTCTAAGGTTCCTGAAGGTGATATCCCTAAGAAAAGCTTTTCTATGGGATGACCGAGCCAAAACATCGAAATCCGGGATTCAGAAACGTGAAAGTCCAAGGAAACCTCCGCTTCATTACGCTTAATGCAAACATCTCTAATGATCCCCAAACTCTCAAAAAATTGCCCCGGTGGGGCTTTAAGGAGTTTGTCGGAAGGTGCCCATGTCTCGTTTCCAAATAAAGTTGAAGCAAAAGATTCGGACATGATGTTGGCACCTACTAGAGGATTATAGAGAACATCTACCATTACTCCCCGAATTGAGCCACGAATGGTTGATCTAGGATGATCAAGTCGAAGAACTTCGAAGAAAGTTCGTTTTCCATCAACCATTCATCGCTCATAATTGCTGTCAACTTCCGAACAGTTTTTAAGAGAAGAGATTTTTCAATAGGTTCGGGGTTGGTGCAGGGAGTGCTTGGTTTCTTTTGATAGGAGTAGTTCAAGGTGTTTCCAAAATCTTCAAAAATTTCTTCCTTGAACTCAAATGGGAAATCAAGAGGTTCATCTTCCTCTATCATTGTTCTTGTGTTAGATGAGGACTCGAGTGCTAGGTGCTCCATCATGGGCACCAAGTGTTGTGTCTCTTGCACAACGAGTTCCTCATCTTCGACTCCGGCTCTACGAGTAAGTCGGCGGAAAAAGGTGTGTTTTCCACAATTCGATCCAAAAGTTCGTGTGCTTCCGCTATGGTCTTATGAGAAAAAGATCCACCCGCGGCCGTGTCAAGATAAAGTGCGGTATCGTTGCTCAATCCCGAATAAAAGTGTTGTAATAAAACGGGTTCGGGAGCAATAATTCTGGTCCGGAGTCCGTTAGAGAACAGAACCGAATCCATGACGCACTTAAGGTTTCCTTTTCTTCTTGTCGAAAGCCTATTATTTCCGCTCGTAGAGAAGTGATACGAGATACGGGGAAGAATGCTAGACAAAATTTGTCTCGCAATTCTTTCCAATCACCGTTCACTCTCTTAGCGGTGTAAGTGTACCATTGCTTCGCCTTCTCATTGAGAGAGAAGGGAAACAACTTCCACTTCAATGTTTCTTGTGTCATGCCATGGATCAATCGGCATGAACACAAATGTTCAAACTCTCGCAAGTGTTCATAAGGATTTTCATGTTTAAAACCCGAAAAGGATAAACCTCTAATCATCGAAATGTAATCGGGGAGAACTCATAGCCGAGGTGAAGAAATAGGTTGTGATGATGATGGTGGCTCTAAGAGTTCACCCCGTGGAGTGGAGAAAGATTGGATGGTTGGGTGTGACTCCATGATATGTTTTTGTGAAATTTTGAATGTAAGGAAAAAAATAAAAACAGAACGGTAAGTAAGATAGATTACGAGGGCAAACCTGATTCGTTACAAAGATAACAACCGTTCCCCGAGCAACGGCGCCGGAAATGCTTGTTGGTATTTCTTACGTCACGAATGAATCCGCAAGCGCACGGAATACCGTTGTAGCACTTCACCGGGAGTATTCCAAGGTATCGTATTTATATCCGCGAGGGAACGAGTATTTCTGCAACAAGGTTAGTTTACCCAAGGACAACCAAGACAACGTAGCAAAATAGGGTCGAGAGGGTGACTCTTATCTATTTATCCTTTAAAGGTAGACGAACGCAAGCTAGACTTGTTTACTTCGGGCACCGTCTTAGGCTTGGTCCGCCAAGCCACTCCGGTCTACGAAAGCTCTACTATGTACCCGAACGTGGAGGGTTCCTTTGGATGACGGGGCTGTCACTTCCTGCCACCTACCTCTACAAACCGTGGGGCACACAGCAAACAAAGGCGATCTCCGGCCTAGACACCACGTCTATGCTATTGACCACTACTCTAGCCTCGGCCTAGAGCCGAGTTCGAAAGCTAGAGTACTTCTTGCGACGATGATCCCGTAAACAAGTATAACAAGAATTCCGTCTAACACAAAGATATGTCACGATAGATAAGTAGATCACCACGTATAAATCACCAAAAAGAGTGTTTACACGCCAAGGTAAAAGAAAAGGAAATACTACTCCACTTTACAAAAGGGAGGAACACTCCTTCCTCTTCCTTGCCCTCTCTCCTATTCTACTAAAATACAAGAGGCCCTTGGCCTAAGGATGAGAGTTTTGTCTTGTATCTTGATGTTGGTGGTGTGTTGAGAGAGGGGGTGTAGCCCTTTATTTATAGCCTTGGAAGGTCGGCAACTTGGAGGCGGTTCCGGACGTCGGTGGCATTAATTGCAGGTGGAACCGACCTCCGGACGTCGGTGACAAACCGCCGAGAGAAAGATGGGCCGGGGGGCCCACTGTCGGTTCGGCCGAACCCACTAGGGTGGTTCGGCCGAGCCGGCCTGGACTCCCCGGGCTTGATTCTTCTCCGGTGCCTTCCTCCGGCTGTGTACTGGCCCAATCCACTTGCTTGGTTTGATGTTGAGGCTCTGTTTTGTGGTTTTGGGCTTTTGGACTATATTCTTTAGTCCGGGGAAAATCCGTCGATTGCAAAGTCCATGTTTCGTGCATGTTTTCCCCTGTTTTCATATGAATTGCACCTGCATTCATAATTTCACCAAGACTAGTGGAATTTGTTAGAAATAATCCCTATGTCTATTCTTGGTGATGGTGTTTGATTCAAAAAGATGCAACATGTTGACGGTAAAATTGGACCATAAGGACCGTCAACACACATTAATTAAATTATTTTAATTTTACAAAATATTTGTTGTTGCATTCATGCTTGGTAGAAGTGCATAGGGTTTTATGGTGTGATTTTATATTTTCAACCATGTAGAAATTCACTTTGAAATGAGTTAGAAACTAGGAAAATAGAAAAGGAAAAGAAAAAGAAATAAAACCCGGGCCAATGGGCCTATTTCCTCTCGGCCCGACTCCCTCCCCTCTCTCTCCCCGGCGCCGCGCACGGCCCGCACTCGGGCCCGCCCTAGGCCCAACCCGAAGCCCACGCAGGCCTCCGATCGGACCATCCTTGGAGTACATGCCACGCTCCCCTTTAGCCCCGCACCCCGTGTGCTCTTTTCCCCCAAAAACTCACCGCCAATCGAGCCCTAGCTCGCCGCCGCCGCCCCTTGAGCTCGATCGCGATGCCTCTCGGAGCCGCCTAGGACGCCACCAACCCCATGACGGTGTTTGCCCCGACGCTTCGCCCTGCCGCACAACGCGCCGCCTCTGCGTCGTGAGCCGCCTTCGCGATGCCATCGAAGATCACCGTCTCTGCCTCCACGTCGCCGGCCGCCTGCGCCGCTCCTCGCGAGCGTGAACACCGCTAGTGAGTTCCCTGTCCTCCTCGCCTCATGTAGGTGCTTCCCGCGTCGAAAATAGGGCACCAACGCGCCAAGACGGCCAAGCTCCGGTGAGCTCCTATGGCGGTGCCGCCCGAGTCGCCGCCGGCCACCGTCCGTAGCCGTGATTAGTTCGGGACCGTCCGATCAAATCTCGACGGTCCGGATTAGACCCTCGAACGGGTATGATGCCCCGGTCCATGGTTGACCCATGGACTAGAGCCCTTGTCGCGGTCCACAGCCCCATGGACCCGGTCTACGAGATTTTCCCGAATAGTTAAGTAATTTAATTCGTTAATTCCCTGGATATTGATAAATTTACACATAGGCCCTCGTAGTTTAATTAAATCATGACCAATCTCTCTGTTTTTTACATAATCATCGCTAGATTTAGTTTTATTTATGTTTTAACCCCTACCGAGCGTAGGTTAGTAACTTTTGCTCTTTAACCCCTGTAGTTATTTATATTTATGTTTAGGTCCTGTAATTTTACATAAACACCCCTAGATTTACTTGAAATTACATTTTAGTCCCGAACTTTTACATTTTAGGCCCTATACTTTTAATAATTACATTTGGGTCCCTGAACTTTTTGTTAATTACAATAAGGTCGCTTCGGGTGTTGTTTTACGGTTTAACCCCCTATAACTGAAAATGCTCATAACTTTTAGCTCGTAGCTCCAATTTAGGTGATTCTTCACGAGTTCGTAGGAACGAGTACTATTTATTAGTACTTGTTTTTATAGCATTTTGGTACTGTTTGGTGTATTTTCTTAGTATGTGCTTTGTTGCTTGCATTTTTGTGCCGATGTACCATTAAATAGAAGATACGCAGTTCGAGAACTTTCGGGACCTTCATGGTCATGGCTTTGAGCAGCAACAACGGGAGGAGACATGCAAGTGTCCTTGATGCACATTGCGCCTACTTTCTTCACTATCCGAATCTACTTTTCATGCATTGCAATTTAATTTGAATCCTATTGTGTCATTTCCTGTTCCATACTATTTATCCTTGTCGCCTTAGTTTTGGGTGTAGTGTTATGGTATGGGTACGTCATTGCTTAGCATGCTCACAATGGGGTTTACAATTGAATTAAATGCTAATCTTGACGAATTAATCACTTGAACATAAAGATCATGAACTGGTAATGCTTTTTGACAACATGTAACTTAGGTGATCCCGACAGGAGGTTGTCGATGATGGTGCCGGTGCACACCGTTAGTTGTGGTGGTACCTGTTAGGGATCATAAGGACCGGTTCTTGGAGCGGCTGTTGACGCCGGTTTTTGACCAAGGGACCCATTGTCGGCGACTATAGGTCAAAGAGGGCCGGTGGGCGAGAAGGCCGACGGCCACTTGGGCGAGTAAAGGACGCGTCCCTCCCGAGAATCGTGCGCGAACGCCAACGAGAAGAGCATAACATTGATGTGCCTGGCCCACGTTGTAAAATTAGAAATAATAGTTTAATTTTGGAAGAGGATCCTAGTCGGTTAGGAAATCGGCCCGAAGAGGGTCCGAGTAGGATTCTTTGTGCCGGGTATAAATTTGTACTCGGATGTAACACTGTAAACTCGATTCACATCCAATACAACCTTCGGCGCATCGCCAAACCCTAATTTTTTGTCAAGTCTTTACTTGTTTTCGCGCGGGGATCTTCGGGGCTCCGGTCGACAACAAGTTGGCTTGACAAGGTAATTATGTCGTCTAATTCTCGGCGCATTGTTCGTAATTAGATGGCTTAATTGCTAGTTATCCGGCGACCGAGATCTGTTTTCAACCGTCGTAGTGAGTATCGGCGGGATGAGTCAAGTCGACCTGGTCGGGCTCGTGGTGGAGGTAGTTTGACTTGTCCTGCCTCCCCGTCCCGACCTTTGCTCACAACGCCGATTGGCTCGAGTGCGGTCGTTCGAGTCATAGTAGCCGCTATGAGATTTCTTTTACATCTTAGCCGATTCGACTGTGCGGATTCGGTTGACGTGTCCTGTGTTTGCCTTTGCGATAGTTGACTTGTCCTAGGCGCATGCAGCCGATTGGATAGGATGTAGATTTACTTTCATAGTTAAGGCGTTTATGATCATGCTTGTCCTGAATCGGCCGAGCGTGCGCGGCCGTTAGACCTGGTCCGATCGTGTGCCATCGGTTGACTTGTCTGTTGGAGCGGTCGGCTGATTCGAGATCTGTGTGGTTGTATTTGTCTTACTTGTTCTTTCGGAGTGTTTAGCCGATTGCTTATCACGTTCATTAGCTGTTTTATGTTCAATTAGCTAAAATCTGTTAAAAGCTGCTTTTGGACCCGAGTTATTAGTACGATTTCATTGATCATCATTATACATCTAGATATGATCTAATAACTCATTGTTATAATCAATGGCAAAATCGGCCGGATGCCCGATCAGCCGATTCATTGCTCTAATTGATGATTAAACCATCTTCTTGCTATCAAATTAATTACATCCCATTAATAATTACCTTGTTTACATTTTATTCGATAATGCATCCCTGCAAAGTCTTAATGATTTGATTGCTCACCGACGAAATCGGTTGCTAGCCACCGATCGCATGTTATAGCATCGGCCGATTTCGTATCGTTTGTATCACGGTTCGCTTGCACTGGCATTTAATACATAAATGGATGGGCCGTGCTGCTCCTCGTCGATGGCCGATTTTGTCTATCTTACGCGAGAATCGGCCATGGCTCATACATCGGTCTATCCGGGCCGATGACCCGGAATTTTACACCTTTTATTGTCTTTGTTGGTTTGCAGGAAAACCATCCGCACGCACCGGCGCACACGAGAATTGGCGAGCCGAGCCGGTCCGTTGGGAGCACGGGACCACTGCATCGGCCGGGGTTTCGGTGGACTCTCCGGACAACGGTGTGTTGGCGACTTTTGACGTCAACACACTTTTTGGCACGCTCGGTGGGACAGAAGCAACCAAGATCAAGATGTCGTACATGCGAGGCTATCGGGGAGGACGGAACACCAATGGTCGATGCTGAGAATCGACCGATTTTTGTTCCGGTCCCTCTTAGGACGGATGGCAAAGGGCATGGAGAAGTTTCGATGACAACGAGGTTTCGGCCTGGGGAAGATGACGACAGAACAAAAGCTGCAGTACCAAGAATACCTGGCCGAAGCAATGAAAAAGTACTTTCAAGCCACTGAAAGTGACACGTGGCGAGTGGCCACAAAAGGAGACATCCCTCGGATTACTGCATCCGGAAGAACTAGACCAAATCAAAGCCCGAGACTGCCGGATGCCAACCAACTCGGTGATATGGTCAACTCGTCCGTTCATCGAGGCCCTAATTAATCAATCGGGCGTGTTGACCAACACCATCGGAAATTTGATCAAGGACACGGTTGATGGCGGATCGTTCATCGAAGGATATTACGGACCTGCGTACACTCGGCCTTTTGGCACTCTTGTACGACAAATTCGGGGAGTTGGCCTCCGAGAATACCACACCGCCGATAGGGTTTCAGCCCTGTACGGCATGCCACCTCACCTATGGCCTGGCAAGGACAATGCAAATGCAAGTACCGGTACGACCCAGCCAGGCAAAGAGGATGACGGTGGCCCCAAGAAGTCGGTAACGGAGGAGGGCGACAAACAAGATGTACAACAGCCGACTTCGAGTTAGGGGCAGCGACCAATGTGGCGGCGGCCCCGCAGATGGCACAGCAGCCCAATTTCTTCTACGTACCAAAAACCGGCCCGAGTAGAATTGAGAACTCACCCACTATAGTACGGCCGATATCCGGTATTCCACGACCAAGCTGCATCGGGCTGGGGACAGGGATTCATGAGTCGGACGGCCGATCCAATCGGCCATGAATTATGGAATCGCTCACGATTCTCTGTTCCCGGCTACTGGTACTAGGATTTACGGAAACGGCCGGTTGATACACCCGAGCGGGGGCAGCCCAACACAGCTTATATGACGGGGACCGGATCGGCGGCTGTTGAACCCAATGATATAAATAGCCTCATGGCTAAGATCGCCGATATGATGAAAGATCGGTTCGATTTGAAGCCTAAGGAGAAAAGTGCATTGTATCGGCGACCTTACCCTGATTGGATGGATTCCGTGGCTTTACCCAATAAGTATAAAATTCCTGAGTTTTCCAAGTTTTACGGGCAAGATAACACATCAACTATGGAGCACATCGGTCGGTATGACGCACAACTTGGTGAGGCGTCTACTCGGGAGGCTTTGCGGGTTCGGCTATTCCCACTTGTCATTGTACGGATCGGCCTTTTCATGGTTTGCTTCGCTGTCACCTGGTTCTATTCAGAGTTGGGCCGATCCGGAGAAAAGGTTTCACTCGTACTTCTTCACGGGCATTACCGAGCTTAGTTTGTCCGATTTAATGGCGGTGAAATAGAAAGCTGGGGAATCGGTGGCTGATTATATACAAAGGTTCGGGACCCTGAGGGGACGATGCTATAATCTGAACCTGACGGAGCAACAATTGGCCGAAATCGCTTATGCGGGGCTATTTTCCAACATTAAAGAAAAATTTACCCCACATGAGTTTGATGGGCTGGCCCGGCTGACCCGCGAGGCGATCGGCCGGGAAGAGAATCTCCGGCTCACCGAGGAATCGGCGGTATCGGGTGACTTATGCTGATTTCGACGGTGAGGAAGATGAAGGGGGAATTAATGCGGTTGAGTGGACTAATAACAAACGGCCGATATTTTCTCCGCATGTCAATCCTAAGGAGAAGAAATATGATTTTGATTTATCTAAGGCCGACGAGATATTTGATCAGCTGCTGCGGGAAAAGAAAATCCAGCTGTCACCTCATCACAAAATTCCTACGCCGGAGGAGTTGAAGAAAATGGCTAAGTGGTGCAAGTGGCATGGAAATTCACATCATAACACCGTTGATTGTTATGCTATGAGAGATGAGATCCGGAAGGCGGTTGACGGTGGGGTATTGCGAGCAGCTGATGTAAAGAAGAAGATGAAAGTTGATGGGCACCCTTTCCGGCTAATACGATGTACATCAATACCATCGGCGGTGGATCAGCTGGTTTCATACGCCGATATGAGAGGAAGAGGGAGAGGGAAGAAAGAGATCGGGCGGCACGTGAACGAGGAATCTATCGGTCAAAGTCGGCGGTACGAGGCAAAGCGTGGTCTGCGAGAAGATTTTGACCCACAGCTGGGATTGTCATTTCTTTCGATGCTGCTTGGGACCGAAACATGAAGCTTCCATCTATCGAGAATTGTCCGAGTGCACTAACCGGGAAGAGTATCGTGATGTCGGGTCGTCAAGTTACCGGGGACGGCCGATTGGTCGCAACTATGAATCTCAACAATCGGCCCCCGGAAGAGCGATCGGCTATGATCACGGATATGATGAACGAAGATACGTAGTGCCAAAGAGAACCTCCGTTCACGATCGGCGGGGCCAATCAATGATGAAGAAGAGTTTGATTACCAATACCATGAAGATTCGAGAGGTGATCAAACCGAGAACGAAGGACAGTGGTGCCCCGGTGGTTTGCTCAGACAAAACCCAAAAGAGGAGGCTTCAAAGAATGCGTTGTCGGGAAATCAAGGGTGAACGGCATTACGAGAGATGACCAAGATGATGAGTCCAAGCCCAAGAAGGAATGGAGGCCGAAAGTGCAGTCTCAAGTGGTCGGGCTGAAGCCGCGGTGAATATGATATCCATGATGCCCGGGATTGTCGGATCGGCCGATGAAAATTCGAGTGAAGAAGAACCGGTTGGGGAGACTTCGAGAGATTACGTGGACGCCGGAATCGGCGGTATTTGAAAAGCCGATCAACTACGATCATTTGCATCTCAAGGCATTATACATTAGCGGCTACGTCAATGGGTCACCAATGAGGAAAATGTTGGTCGACGGAGGAGCGGCGGTCAATGTCATGCCGATTACTACATACCGCAAGCTCGGGAAGACGCCGGAAGAAATGATGAGGGCTAATCGACGCTCAAGGATTACGGCGGCAGAAGTCAAGATGTGCGTGGGGCCGCAATAATGGAGATCACTGTGGGCAGCAAAACCATACCCACCACTTTTTTCATCATCGACGGGAAAGGTGCATACACAACTTTGTTGGGGAGAGGCTGGATTCATGCCAAGCTGTTGCATCCCATCAACCATGCACCAATGTTTGATTCAATGGGTCGGCAACAAGGTCGAAATCGTACGGGCCGATAAGTCTATAACCATTGCAGCTGCCGATTTCGAGTTTGCCGGTCTAGAGAGCCTGCCTTGTTTATCGGGCACGTATTGGGATGCGGAGGCCATAAACATCACCGACGACGGAGTTATTGTAACCGGGGGTCGGGTACCCCCGGCTGCTCGATGGGCCCCACGGGAGAATTGACGGACAATCGGCCGATCGATACACGCAGCGAGGATATGATGAGTCGGCCGATTAACGAACCGAGAAGACGGAAAATTAGGCCACGGTTTTGTGTCGGCCGACGAGTTAGAAGATGTAGATATAGGGGATGGAGACAAGCCTCGGCCGACATATATTAGCAAGAAATTGTGTAAAGAAGTGAGAGATGAATTAGTGGCCTTGTTGAAAGAATATAAAGATTGTTTTGCTTGGGATTATAGCGAGATGCCTGGACTCGGCCGATCGATTGTTGAACATCGGTTGCCCACCAAGCCCGGATATCGGCCATATAAGCGGGGGCTCGGAAAATTGACCCTAGGTATTATGAAGCCGACAAAGAAGAGATTATCGAGATTATATGAGGCCGGCTTCATTAGGCCATGCCGATATGCGGAGTGGGTTTCCGATATTGTGCCGGTGGAAAAGAAGAATGGAAAGATGCGGGTTTGCATTGACTTCAGAAATTTGAATAAGGCAACTCCGAAAGATGAGTACCCAATGCCAAACGCCGATTTGTTAGTTGATGCAGCTGCCGGCAACAAAATTTTGAGCTTTATGGATGGAAATGCTGGGTACAATCAGATTTTTATGGCCGAAGAAGATATATCGAAGACGGCGTTCGAGATGCCCGGAGCGTTGGGACTATATGAGTGGGTTGTCATGACCTTCGGCCTAAAAAATGCTGGTGCCACATATCGAGAGAGCCATGAATTTTATATATCACGATTTGATCGGACGATTGGTTGAAATTTATATTGATGATGTCATGGTGAAGTCAAAGTCGGTTGGAAGTCATGTGGCTGATCTCGGAGAAGTGTTGGAGAGGACAAGACAATACGGCTCGAAGATGAACCCGCTCAAGTGTGCGTTTGGCGTCTCGAGTTGGACAATTTCTGGGGTTTATTGTGCATGAAAAGGGAATTGAAGTCGGCCCTAAGAGTATTGATTCTATCGAGAAAGTTGGAACCGCCGACAAACAAGACGAAGCTCCGAGTCCACGATCGGCAAGATTAATTTTATTAGGCGATTTATCTCAAACTTGTGCAGTCGACTTGATGTGTTTACGCCATTGTTGAAACTCAAAGCCAATCAAGAATTTCGGTGGGAGCCGATCCATCAAAAGGCTTTAGAAGATATCAAGAAGTATTTGGTGTCCCCACCGGTGATGGTTCCGCCAAAGCCGGGCACACCCTTTAAGTTATATTTATCGGCCGATGATAGGTGCATCGGCTCGGCGATTGACTCAAGAACGGGAGGGAAAAGAGCGGGTCATATTTTATCTCGGCCGCAAATTAATTGACGCAGAAACACGGTATCCGAGAGGTGGAAAGGTTATGTCTCTGTCCGTATTTTTCATGCACAAAATTAAGGCATTATACGTTGGCCGAAGAGTGTACTTGTCGTTTGCCGGGCCGATGTCGTAAAATATATGCTATCGGCTCCGGTCCCCAAAGGCCGGTTGGGCAAATGGATGTTGGCAATTGCGGAGTTTGATTTAGGCTATGAATCGGCCAAAGCAGTAAAAGCACAAGTATTAGCTGATTTAATAGTGCAACACGGTGAACACTCGGCCGGATACGTTGAACCGGTGCCATGGACGGTATTCTTTGATGGTTCGATTTGCAAGGAGGGAAGTGGAATCGGCTTGGTTGTTGTGTCGCCTCGGGGGCAATACGTGGATACTCTATTACAGTAGAGGCGCACACCAACAACCAAGTCGAATATGAGGCGATATTAAAAGGACTGGAATTACTCATCGATGCCGGGGCTGATTTTGTGGAAATTTTCGGCGATTCCTTGTTGGTTGTGAGTCGGTGGCCGATGAGTATGAGTGTAAAGATGAAATATTGTTGCAATATCATAGAAAGTGCCGGAAGTTAATGAAAAGGTTCAAGTGTGTTAAAGTCAGCCATATACCAAGAGAGCAGAACTTTGAAGCAAATAACTTGGCTCGGTTAGCATCCGGATATCGGCTCGCGAAAACAGCTTAGAGATAGCTGATATTGAAGAAGCCGATTGGCGTACGGAAATTCGAAATTTTTTGAGCAATCCATCCCAACCTACGAGATAAGAAGATAAGATATAAAGTTTTGAAGTATGTTCGTTGGATGATCAATTATTTTTCAAGACAATTGATGGGGTGCTTCTCAAGTGTATTGATGACACCGAGGCCAAAGTGGTAATGAGCGAAGTGCATGATGGGATTTGCGGAACGCATCAATCGGCCCATAAAATGAAGTGGCTACTAAGGCGAGCTGGTTATTACGGCCGACAATGTTGGCCGATTGTTTTAAATATTATAAAAGTTGCCAAGATTGCCGAGAAATTCGGACCTATACGAGAGGCGCACCGCATCGGCTATGAATCCGGTGATCAAACCTTGGCCGTTTAGAGGCTGGGCCATGGACATGATCGGCCGGATAAATCCAGCATCAAGCAAAGGACATCAATACATATTGGTAGCTACAGATTACTTCACGAAGTGGGTTGAAGCGGCACCCTATCGCAAAGTTTCGACGGCTGACGTGATAACGTTTGTTAAAGAGCATATCATTTATAGATTTGGGATTCCGGAAACAATCACGACAGATCAAGGATCGAGTACTCACGTCGGACGAATTTCAATCTTTTGCTGAAGAGATGGGGATTAAGTTGATTAATTCGTCGCCATATTATGCCCAAGCTAATGGCCAAGCTGAAGCGGCAAATAAGAGTCCGATCAAATTGATCAAGCGGAAAATACAAGAGTATCCTCGTAAGTGGCACATGAAATTGATGGACGCTTTGTGGGCTTATCGTATGTCACGGCATGGGGCCATGCAAATCGCGCCGTATCGGCTTGTATATGGGCACGAAGCCGTATTGCCATGGGAGACGACTATCGGCTCCGGAAGGATTGAATTGCAACAAAAGCTTTCGGCCGATCGAGTACTACGGATTGATGATGGATGAATTAGAAGATGTAGTACAAAATCGGTTGGATGCATTGGAAAAAATAGAGCGAGAATAAGGCGAGGGTCGCCCGCCATTATGATAAGAAGGTTGTGCAGAAACAGTTTAAAGAGGGCGATTTGGTCCGGAAGCTTAGGATGCCAATCGGCGTGAAGGACAATCGGTTTGGTAAATGGTCGCCTAATTGGGAAGGACCTTATTTGATTAGCCGATCGGCACCGGGTAATGCATATATTTTGAAAGCAGTTAGAAGGGGAAGAATTCGGCCGAGCACTTAATGGAAAGTATTTGAAGCGAGTATTATCCTAGTATTTGGATTAACTCATAGTGTTCAGCCTAAAAGAGACTACAGCCGATGTCGATGCACATCGCCTTGAGACGGCCGATGCGAGAGTATCGCCCTTAGCCCAAAAAATATGAAAGTAAAACGGAGGGAGTCACCGATAAATTAGCCGATGTTTAAACATCGCCTTCGGATGGCCGATATTATGGTATATCGCCCTTAGTGCAAAAAATATTCGCAACAAATTTTGTTCAAAATCCTATTACACCTAAGCATAATCGAGCGCCTCGGCACGGGACAAGAAGTCTTGGACGGCGGATAGTGCGCGGGCCGGCATGGAGTCGAGTTTAGCCATGACCAACGAGGTCATCCTCGATGGGGCCGACATCGGCGTGCGCCGCGGCGACCATCTTCTCGGCCGTTTGAATTGCTTCGTCCGTCGTCTTCGTTGAGCCGTCACGTCGGCCGACAAGCTGTGCAATAGTGGCTTCCAAGGCCGCCGCCGCATCCTCCTTGAGAGCCGGCGATGCTCTCAAATCGGCAATCTCCTGGTTGATTACCCGCAGTTCATCCTGCCGATTTGAGAGTTGCTCTTGCATCTCCCGGGTCTTCGGGCCTCCTCCTCGGAGCGCTTGATGGAGTTCTCGGTGAGTAACGCAGCTTGCTGCTGCTCCGCGTGGCGAGCCGGACGCTGCTGGGCACGAATGAAGTCCATTTGCCGGTACTCCATGTATGCCACGCGGTGCGGAGCATCGCGCACATCCTCCGGGAGCTCGGTCCGGACCTCCAAGTACCGGGCCCTTATGGGGTGAGCGTCGGCCACCAAGCGATCGACCGAAGAGGCCTCGAGCCTGCGCGCGATTTCGTTCATGGTGGTAAGACCGGAGGAAGATACCAAAATCGGCGCGAGACGAGGGAAGCTAAGCGCACGAAATACCAAGAAAAATAAAATGAAGCTAATAATCGGAGGCAAATCAAGAAAATAAAAAGGAGATAGTAAAAACAAACCTGCGAAGCGTCGATGCGGAGCGGCCGGACGTCTATCGGCTGTGCCATTGAACCTACCGGTTCGTGTGTTCCAATCAGCTCTCGGCCGGCCGATTCCCCTTCACCGGCGGCATCTTCGGAGGCGGCATCGGGTACATGGCCAGCTTGTTCAGCTTCGGCGGGCTCATCGGCGGGCTCATCGGCAAGCTCATCGACGGCGGTGCCTACGGGAGAAGCCGCGGGCGGCTCCTGGCCGACCGATTCTTCGTCGGCAGCGGTGCCTTTGGGAGATGCCGTGGGCGACACACGGCCAGCTTGTTCGGCTTCGGCGGCGACCTCGGGAGACGCGAGGCCGATCCAAGCGAGTTGAGCTCTCCGTAAGATTTGGATCGGCCTGGCTTGGTACGACTGCCGATTCCGGAGCTACGGGGGTCGGCCTTTCAGGTGTCGGCGTCCTGGCCCGTGGAGGAGTTGATAGGCGGATCGGCCTATCGGGCGTTGGTGTCCGGGCCCGAGGAGGAAGAACCGCCGATTCCTGCAAAGAACTCATAGTTAGACAGTATGTAAAGTGAAAAGAGAATCGGCGATCATGCAATAATGACCTGACGCAGCGGTGATGGTTCACCGAAGTAGTCCGGGTCGGATGGGCGCACGGGCTGCTTTAGCGGCGCGCGGTGTCGCTTCGGGGCATGAGTCGGCCCTGCAGCTGGCACATTAGCCTTCCTTTTTCCGAGGGCGGCTGTTTTAGTCTTGGCCTTGCGGGCAGCTGGTGCCCTCGACTCATCGCCGCAAAAGCTTGGGCAGGAGTGCGATCGGTGAAGCCGATATTTGGAACAATTGGGCTCGGCATTAAGTATGCAATCGGCCGGCCATCGATGCTCTGGGTCGGCGGCTCCTCCGTGTCCGATCGAAAAAGAATAAACAAGGGTGAGCATTTGGAGTGGCCGATTTCATTTATAAAATCGGCCTTACGAAATAAATCGGCTACACGTACCTCGGCGAAAGCTTCGCTCGGGACTAAGCCGGAGAAGAAGGAAGCGAGTGTTCCGGCTGCGGAGGTGCCGGTTCCACTCGCCCCACCAGCGGTAAAAAGGCGGGTACTCCGGGCGCCGGGGAAAATCCGGCTAAGTCGCCGGTGACGACATCGGCGGTGCGGCCGACGAGCCAATTCCACCGAATGGCGTTGTCGACGTTAGCCCGCGCCTTTACTTGCCCCACATAGAAGAGGCTGGGGGCAAGCGGCCAAAGCCGAGTTGGCGGGCCGCCACCGACGGATGGTAGAACTCGTAGGAGCAGAAAGCCTTGCTCCCGAGCAATGAGTCCCGTCGGCGGCGAGACGAGGGCGGAGGCAGGTGGTGAAGATCTTGACCGCCTCCCCGTCGGCCGTTGGGAAAGTTGGGTCGATCGGAAAAGGAGTGTCATACCCCTTCTCGAAGAAATCGATGTACGGGTACCAATCCGTACTTTCGTTGTTGAGGCCCTTGTAGAGGGCGGCGAACCAATACGCCAGGTTGTCATCCGACATAGCCGCCCCTGGTGCCATGGATAACGCTTCCCCGAAAGAAATGCACCGGCTGAATCGGGCGTGGCCGATTCGGCGTAGTTGCCGGGGAAGGTGAGCGCACCGAGGTCCGGATCGATGGCCTTGGTGGTATGAAGGGACAACCACATTTGGATAAACCACCAAGGGCCACCCAGGTTCTTGACTGATCGGCCGGAGCGCAACTCCACCGAAACCTGGTGAAGAAGGAGGTACGCCGACCCCGGAAGATACTTGCCCATGGGAAGGGCACGGCTGTCGGCCGATACATCGGCCATCGGCGAGAAAATTGTTTGTGGGGCTCACGCCGACCCCACAGAAGAAGAAGTGGTCAAGCCACATGTTGAGGAAGGCAACGTGCTCGCGGCGATCGGCCGTGCCGTGCCCCTTGTTGTAGGTCCGGATGTAGACCTTCCAACCCCTGGTGTCCTTAGGGTTGATCCGATGGGAGGACTTAATGCGGATGGCATCCGGGGTGGCCTCCGCCGTGATATTCAAATCGGCCAACATGACCGTATCCGGGAGGGTCATGGTAGCCGGGCCGTGGCCGAACATGAAGCGATTCGGGGCATCCGACCGAGAGATAAGAAGCTGCCGCCGAGCAACGGTTCATTCTTGTGGTGATCGGCCAGGGAGAGTTTGATGGCGTGGGCGATGCCGATATCGGCCCAACCTTGCGGATGGACGGCCGATACCCGGTTATACCAATCGCGCCATCCGACGAACGGGAGTCGGCCATGACCGAAAGCTGTTGGCCCACTCGGCCGATAAAGGAGATTGTTGCCGAAACGGAACCCGGTTCGTTTCGGCACGAGATGAGATCTGTGGGGTCGGGATCGCCCATGGGGCCCAAAAAGAAGTGAGTTGGGATGTTGGATGGGATGACGACTTGGTTCCGGATCTCCTAAAAAACAAGGAATAGGGCTAAAATAAGAAACGGAACGGAAAGAAGATAGATTGTGAAAATGAACAAGAACAAGAACGCGAAGAAAGATTGCAAAGGTAGAAAAGAGGGGTGCTCGAATGTACATTACCTCCGGAACGGCGTTGGTGGTGGCGGCGACGCGGCCGGCGGCGGCGGCCGCAGCAGCAGCAACAGCGAGGATTCATGGTCACCGGAAGAGAAAAACGACGGCGGCGCGGTGGGAAGTTGGAAGGGCTCGAAAAAGGCAAAGGTCGCTAGAACGAGGGAAAATGAAAGCTAAGGAGAAGAAACAGATGGGAATGACCGGGGTGACCCCGGGTTTTATGGAGAGGTGACGGGCGATAAAACCGGCGCGATAAAAGAGGATAAATCAGTCCGACGCATGCGTTGCATACCCCGGACCGGGGGACATGTGTTGACGCCGGTTTTTGACCAAGGGACCCATTGTCGGCGACTATAGGTCAAAGAGGGCCGGTGGGCGGAAGGCCGACGGCCGCTCGGGCGAGTAAAGGCGCGTCCCTCCCGAGAATCGTGCGCGAACGCCAACGGAAGAGCATAACATTGATGGGCCTGGCCCACGTTGTAAAATTAGAAATAATAGTTTAATTTTGGAAGAGGATTCTAGTCGGTTAGGAAATCGGCCCGAAGAGGGTCCGAGTAGGATTCTTTGTGCCGGGTATAAATTTGTACTCGGATGTAACCTGTAAACTCGATTCACATCCAATACAACCTTCGGCGCATCGCCAAACCCTAATTTTCTGTCAAGTCTTTACTTGTTTTCGCGCGGGATCTTCGGGGCTCCGGTCGACAACAAGTTGGCTTGACAAGGTAATTATGTCGTCTAATTCTCGGCGCATTGTTCGTAATTAGATGGCTTAATTGCTAGTTATCCGGCGACCGGATCTGTTTTCAACCGTCGTAGTGAGTATCGGCCGGGATGAGTCAAGTCGACCTGGTCCGGGCTCGTGGTGGAGGTAGTTTGACTTGTCCTGCCTCCCCGTCCCAGCCTTTGCTCACAACGCCGATTGGCTCGAGGTCTGGTCGTTCGAGTCATAGTAGCCGCTATGAGATTTCTTTTACATCTTAGCCGATTCGATCGTGCGGATTCGGTTGACGTGTCCTGTGTTTGCCTTTGCTATAGTTGACTTGTCCTAGGCGCATGCAGCCGATTGGATAGGATGTAGATTTACTTTCATAGTTAAGGCGTTTATGATCATGCTTGTCCTGAATCGGCGGGCGTGCGCGGCCGTTAGACCTGGTCCGATCGTGTGCCATCGGTTGACTTGTCCTGTTGGAGCGACCGGCTGATTCGGGATCTGTGTGGTTGTATTTGTCTTACTTGTTCTTTCGGAGTGTTTAGCCGATTGCTTATCACGTTCATTAGCTGTTTTATGTTCAATTAGCTAAAATCTGTTAAAACTGCTTTTGGACCCGAGTTATTAGTACGATTTCATTGATCATCATTATACATCTAGATATGATCTAATAACTCATTGTTATAATCAATGGCAAAATCGGCCGGATGCCTGATCAGCCGATTTACTGCTCTAATTGATGATTAAACCATCTTCTTGCTATCAAATTAATTACATCCCATTAATAATTACCTTGTTTACATTTTATTCGATAATGCATCCCTGCAAAGTCTTAATGATTTGATTGCTCACCGACGAAATCGGCTGCTAGCCACCGATCGCATGTTATAGCATCGGCCGATTTCGTATCGTTTGTATCACGGTTCGCTTGCCTGGCATTTAATACATAAATGGATGGGCCGTGCTGCTCCCTGTCGATGGCCGATTTTGTCTATCTTACGCGAGAATCGGCCATGGCTGTACATCGGTCTATCCGGGTCGATGACCCGGAATTTTACACCTTTTATTGTCTTTGTTGGTTTGCAGGAAAACCATCCGGCACGCACCAGCGCACACGAGAATTGGCGAGCCGAGCCGGTCCGTTGGGAGCACAGGACCCTGCATCGGCCGGGGTTTCGGTAGACTCTCCGGACAACGGTGTGTTGGCGACTTTTGACGTCAACAGGCAACCCGGGACTTCCGCACAAAGCACGGGGCTGATAATGGGTAGGCGTGGCCTAGTAACATGGTTGCTTCCCGGTTCTGCGGGCGTCGAGGAAGGATGAAGGAAGAAGGTCTTCCGGATTCGGGCGAGGAAGGAATACTTCAAGCCACGGCACAAGATGGGGCCTCTTGGGTGATGCATCACTTGCTACGTGTCGGGGAAAAGATTAACGCTGCCATGTGGCAGCGTCCGGACCCACCTAACGGAGGGTTAATACGAACACGTCATCACCGGAGGCTGGCCCACGTCCGTACGGGCCAGCCAGGAAACGACCTTGGCGCCTTACTCAAGGACGTCCGCCTCGCACGACCATGACGCCTTGGTCGAGGGGTTCCGTCCCGCACGACCTTGGTCACTCGACCCTCACACTCGACCTCGTGACTCGACCATCGACCGCATTAACTCCCAACCGCCCGGCGCCCACGTGGGCATGACTCGGAAATCATTGGAGGGAGGCTCGAGCCCATCCCTCCTGTCACCACCTGCTCCCGTCGGGGCACGCCGACGAGACGTCCCGTTCCTGTTGTTTGACAGGAGTTGGCGTGGACCGCAGGCTCCGGGAGGAACCACCGCCCACCGACGTACGGACGTACGACCCCCCCGTCACGTCCGTCGAACAGGTGTAGCTCAAGGTCGAGCTCGAGCTACACTCCGTCCCGCACGACCTTCCTCTCGCAAGCTCGAGTCACGAAGAGGACTACACCCGTACCTCAAACCTATCCGAACCATCATTACGCTTGACAGAAAAGGACGGGTATGGCTTGTCCAAATCCAACCACTCTATGAATAGTGCCGCCCGCAGCTCCTCCGATTGCGGAACACTCCACCGGGGTACTCTTGTAGATGATGTACCAAATACTCTTTCGAGAGGCTTATTCATCCCCGGATGCGGAGTATTGGAAAGAGGCGATCCGTAGTGAGATGGACTCAATAATGTCAAATGGGACTTGGGAGATCACCGACTGTCCAAGTGGGTGCAAACCGATTGGATGTAAGTGGATCTTCAAAAAGAAATTGAGGCCCGATGGTACTATTGAGAAGTACAAGGCTAGGCTTGTGGCCAAAGGATTTACACAAAAAGAAGGAGTGGATTTCTTTGATACATACTCTCCTGTTGCTCGGATAACCACCATTAGAGTGCTCCTTGCGCTTGCATCTTCCTATGGTCTACATGTCCATCAAATGGAAGTAAAGACGGCTTTCCTATATGGAGAGTTAGAGGAAGAAATATACATGGAGCAGCCGGACGGTTATAAAATTCCTGGGCAAGAGAACAAAGTGTGCAGATTGGTAAAATCCTTATATGGTCTTAAACAAGCACCCAAACAATGGCATGAGAAATTTGACACCACTTTAACGTCTGCTGGATTCAGCGTGAATGAGGCGAGACAAGTGTGTGTACTATCGTTATGGTGGGGGTGAAGGAGTAATATCGTGCTCGTATGTCGATGACATATTGATTTTTGGAACAAGCACATGTGTAATTAATGAGATCAAAATCTTCTTGTCTAAGTGCTTTGACATGAAAGACTTAGGACCAGCGAGATGTAATTCTGAATATTAAGTTGATAAAAAGTGAGGATGGGATTACTTTAAATCAATCTCACTATGCGGAGAAGATTCTGAGCCGTTTTGGCTTTGAGGATTGTAAAATCTCTCCAACTCCCTATGATGCGAGCATCAAACTTCGAAAATTCGAAGGAGAGGGAAAAAATCAACTGAGATATTCTCAAATAATTGGGTCTCTTATGTATTTAGCCGGTGCCACAAGACCTGATATCTCCTATGCTGTGAGCAAACTTAGTCGGTTTACTTCAAACCCAGGAGATGATCATTGGACGGCACTTGAGCGAGTGTTGCGCTATTTGAGAGGCACAACCTCACTCGGAATTCACTACTCGGGGTATCCTCCTGCGTTGGAAGGATATAGTGATTCCAATTGGATCTCCGATGCGGATGAGACCAAGGCCACGAGTGGCTATGTGTTTACGCTTGCTGGTGCTGCAGTTTCATGGAGGTCTTGTAAACAGACCGTATTGACAAAGTCTACCACGGAGGCTGAACTAGTAGCACTTGAAACAACTACAAATGAGGTTGAATGGCTAAGAGAGCTATCGATGGACTTGCCTTTCATTGAAAAGCCGGTACCGCCTATCCTTATGTATTGCGATAACCAATCAATGCTGGCTCGGGTTATGAATACAAAGGATAACTTAAAGTCCAATAAACATATTAAGCGTAGACTCAAATCTGTCGAGAAAAATGAAAAACTCCGGAGTTATAGCTGCGAGCTATGTGAAAAGCGAAAATAATCCGGCGGACCCCTTTACAAAGGGATTACCACGGAATGTGATCTCCGTGATGTCTAAGAACATGGGTATGAGGCCCACATAAAGTTACATCACAATGGTAACCTATCCTTATGATCGGAGATCCCGTGATTTTGGTAATAGGAAAAACAAGTTGATTGGTGTGACCCAAGAGTACATTACAAATAAGTAAATGTACCCATGTTCAAATGACACCTAAGTACTCTTGACTGTATGGAAGGTTGGCATAAAGCCTTAATGTTTTCTGTTGTAAAGATATTAGCCTACAGGATATCTTGAAGGAAAACACCTACTTGAGCTTAACCGAAGGTCGCAATCGGTGAGAATTGGGTGTTCTCATAAAAGCTCATGAGAAGATACGGGAGCAGACCTTAAACGCTCCGGTTAGGCGAGGTTGTTTGGCAGCCTAGTATCAGTTAGATTTCAAGTGAAATCTGCCCACACATAAGCTGAGAATTCAAGGCCTAGTCCATTCTTCAGCTGTGGAAAGATGAATCTTGTTATTCTAGGTGTAAGTTCAACCCGTATGGGACTCACACCGAAAGACTGGTATATTAACAATACTACAGCACAATGATCCTTTGTCCTCTATTCCTTGCTTCGGAATTGGTGGGGGATTGTTGGAATTTGGGCCATTTATGAGGCCCATTCAAGTGGAATTCCAAAGAGCAAGTGATTGTTGGTTTAGTACCATATTGATAGTCCAATGAGAGGTATACCAACTTAAATAGCTTTCCTCATGTCCATAGATGAATACGAGAGAGATATGGAAGAGGGATTGAGCTATACCAAAATAAACACACACATGCGCGTGCGTGTTTTTTCATTTCCGCGTGACTTGCGACGCGCGACCGTGGCGTGGCGTTGGAATTTTCATTTCCGCGTGACTTGCGACGCGCGACCGTGGCGTGGCGTTGGAATTTTCATTTCCGCGTGACTTGCGACGCGCGACCGTGGCGTGGCGTTGGAACAAATCAGTGTTTATTTTTGCCACTTAATACCTCCATTAACCTGACCGTTTTGCACTAATTACGAGAGAATTAATGCACGGTTTAATGCCATAAACGGGATTAATTGAGCAGCAATGAATTGCCTGCCAATTAATGGGTGTAATTAGAGGAATTGACTGCTGGTGAGCAGCCGCGCCTATATAAGGCGCCCTGGAGACATCCAGGAATTTTTTACACCGTGAAATCCACGTTTTTCTTCTTCCTTCCTTTTGGAGAGCTGAGCTGTAGTGTTATGCTGCTTCTTCTCGTCGGCCCTGTTCCTTGGCGTGCACCGAGGAGTAGGGTGAGCGGTATCTCCGAGCCGTTGCCGTCGTGAAGCCTGCACGAGGGGCGGCAATAAGGTTTCTTGGCAGCGCAACTGCGCGACCGCTCATTCGCTGCCTCGTCGGCGGTTTGCGAGGTCTTTATCGACGGTCTGCTTCGACTACTCTTGTGCTTGAGAAAAGCACCGACAAACCCGACGTAAGTCGATGTCGCCTCTTCTGTGTTTTGTTCTGTTCAACCTGCTGCGCGAGCTAGTTTGCGTTGTTTTGTTTAATATCTATGAAATATGCCTCAAACTAAAATCTGGATATAGAATAATTCGCATATTTCTAACACTAAATACACTCATATGTTTGCGCATCTTTGTAGGTGAAGTTCAGACGAAGGGTGACATGGAAGCTGTACCAAATAGGTCCATCAATGAAAAGATTCACACACTCCTTCCTCACAAGAAGCTTATCCAAGTTACAAGTGAAGTTGTAGAAGAAGAAGGCCGGTCCATAAAGGATTTTGTGAAGCTTGTACTCAGATGAGATCTACCATCATTCAATGAGCCATCATCTAGCTCATGTGAAGAAGGTGAGGAGGAAGAAGCATTGAGCAATTGTCAGCAACTAGGTGAAGTGTCCACAAGAAACTCAACAAACCATGTACTTCTTGATGCCTCCTCATCAAGCCATTGTGTTAGGCCATACATTCCCAAAGATGACTCTTACATTAATCAAAAGGATTTTCACACAATACTATATTGTGCATTTGAGGAAACGAAGCCAAATGAAAAGATGATTGATGCTTGCATACATCTATACACCCTCATGTGTAGGATCAATTATTTTGAAGACCTAAGAGAAGTAACACCTGTTCATGAGAGACCTTTTGTCGAGATTGAGGTTATCCAAGGAGCCAATCAACTTTCAATTGTTGAAACTTTTGAGGTCATGATTGCTCTTCATCAACAAGTGGATAACATACTCAAATACTATAGGGTGGTCTAGAAGAAAACCCCGATCATGGATACTTTCTGACTTATTTCATTATAATTGCGTATCTAATGCCAACATCATGCACGCCATCGAGGGGACCCATGGGGTCATTGTGGAGCTCATTGTCCGATGCAACAACAGCGTGATCTTACCGAACAGAGGCCTTGTCATGGGTGTTCCATCTACTTTCATCGCTCTTAGGAGAGCAAAGGAAAGAGGAGGAAGAAATAGAGCATACAAAGACTTGGTAGTGAGGGGAGACGGTGGAAACACGTGGGGGAGAAAGTGGTGGTTGCGGCCGGGTCCAGGGCAGTGGAATGAAGTCCAACTAAGGTTTCTAACCCTAGCCGGGGCCAACTAAGTCCCCTTTTATGCGGGCCTATGGGTTATTAAAGATGGCTCCTGAGCCCACATCTAATTTCACAATGTCTAGATAGGCTAGCTTAGTAATACAGACTGCTATGTAGATTTTTTATATAAGCACTTCACACAATAGTTATTTATGATTTGCACATAATTTTGTTGTTTTATATAAATCCTCACTATTTTTTATAGTTATGTACAAATTGTGTCAACCTATCCTAACCCTGCAACATTTTGACTTGTAACCCTGCTCTTTTTTTTCAGAATTGGACGTAACAAATAGACTGCCTAATTTGTTCTTGCGCTCCTAAATTTTGTATATTTTCTTGTCCCAATTTTGTTTTCTAAGACATCATAAATTTGTTTAGTTCTATTGTGCAACATTTATTATAAATACTACTATTTAACATTGCATTTCAACTTTTATCCTATAAATATTTCAAAATTACACGGGTAGGGCATGGGTGCGCCATCCTATCTAGTAGATATAACTTACTTAATTTTTTTATAACAATTAAATTGGGATGGAAAATACACATAGAAGAGTACATCAGTCAAATACAAGCCCCTAAATTTGCTTGCTGATAAATAACTAATGTCAAACTACGAAATATGTACAGCATGTATTAGTTGGGACTAAAGAGAATAATATTGTACTTGATAAGACAACGATCTTTTGACAGCCCAATTTTTACCGGATGGTGAAAACTGTGCCTTTGTATCTCTATGTCACTCCTAGGAGTGTGGCACATACATCCAACACAACTAGCATCATAAAACCACAGAAAAGAATAAATGCAAGACAAGATAGTAGAATCTCCAATAGTACAATAACATATCTCAAATCTCATGGATACAAAGCACGTGGCACGCAGGCCAACGAGAGAACATGCAGGAAACTAGCGGAAGCGTCTCACATGAAGATCGTCGGTGAGTGGTATTGCCCCCTTACCCGAGGGCTAGGATATACGTATAGATTATATATCTCTGCAGAGAATAAGCAATTGTACCCACGTGAAGAGGTACTATAACTACAGCCACCGTCGTGGCCAAAGCACAACAACACTCACAAGATCAATCAACAAAGCATACTGGCGGGCGCTCGTCCCCCGGGGCTGGGATCTCCAACCATAACACGGAAAAGGGTCCTGGAGGTGTGAAAGGTCTACCACGGGCCAGGTGGGGTATCCTCTACTCATGGATCGAGACAAGGCTCCAAAAACCCACTAACACTAACTCTGCACCACGGCGGGCCCACCGGTCCTCCGCTAAGCGTCTCGATCCAGCGCGCCCATACGGATCTCGTGGTAAGCTAGTAGACCAAACAGCAAGCAAGCACAAGAACCGGTCCTCAAGCTGCCGGGTGAGTCACCAATCCCTCTCCTCAACCACAATCTCAACAACGAGTGTCACCACAATAGGAACCCCATAACCCAAAGTTCCTACACCACTCGTGTCCACAACGAGCACTCTCCAAATAGAGACTCCCCAAAAGTCTCCCAGCACCTAATCACCTACACTCGCCCCCGCAAATTCCTATAGTGTATCTAGTACGAGAAAATCGACACCTAAGAAACACCTACATTTTATTTAACACAAAAACATGTATAATCATCATGTGGGGTTCAATTAAGCATCTAGCAATCCTAAGCATGCGGGTAGCAACGAGTAGAACAACCTATGGCAAATAGTGGCAAGGTAAGCATAGTATGACACATGAATTCTACCAAGTGCAAGTAACAGTTCATATGCATGAGTCAATTTAATGCAAGTTGCTAATAGGAACAAGAGTGATAAAGGATTGCGGCTTGCCTTGGAAACGCGGGTCCCGGGCGGGGTCGGGGTACTCGTACGGCTGCTCAGGTGGAAACTCCTCGTCTTGTGGCTCGGCGGGAACTCATTGTAGCCCTCGACAAACGAACGCGTAGAACGGGTTAGGTACGTAAAACGAGGCAATGAAGGAAACCACGAAACGGACAACGAAATTTACAATGCTAGAACATAGCTAACAACTACACTAACGCGTAGAGCTCGTCGCTACGAATCCAACGCCACCGATCGCGTATTTTCCGATGCTCCGGGAAAAAGATATGAATTTCTGAAGAATAA
Source organism: Chloris gayana (assembly GCA_031894775.1). Lineage (NCBI taxonomy): Eukaryota > Viridiplantae > Streptophyta > Magnoliopsida > Poales > Poaceae > Chloris > Chloris gayana. The sequence goes on from JAUNZO010000367.1 coordinate 95,434, forward strand.
TGGAATTTCAAAAATTCTGGAAATTCCCCACTCTCTCTCTCTCTCTCCCTACGGCTCACGAAGACTGGGTCTACGTAGGAAGAAGCCAACAACCCTATGGACCGGACAGGCCCGCGGTGACGTCGGGCGACGTCACGGCCACCGGAGACGGGCGGCGCCGCTCGCGCTCCGCCGCGCACCTCGTCGGATTGGCCACGCATCGGCGGTACAGCTCGTCGCGAGGCCAAACCAAGGGCACCGGTGGAAACCTCCCGACCGTGCGCACTCGCCGAGCGCACACGACAGCCACCGGCTCCTCACGACGGCGACGAGAGAGCTCGTCGGAGCCGGTGCGGCGGCGGAAGAAAAATGGGAAATCCCCTAGGCTACACGAAATGGCCGAGAAAACTACGCGAAACGGAAGCCACTACTTGCGCGAACATCACAGCCCACGGCGCTCGCACTGAACGACGGCCGGAGGCCGGCCAGCGCAGGAACCGCGACGACGGCCATGAGCTGCGAAGGCAAAACCCTAGAAAGCTTTGGCTTTCCTACCAATTCTAGCGTGCACGAGCATCTACAGCACCCGGCGAAGCTAAGCCGATGCAAAAAGGAACATGAGCGAGCTCCTAGGACCTAGCTCATCGGCGACCATGGAGGCACGGCGGCGAAATCCGATGAGACCTAGGAATCCGGGGCCAATTGAAGGGGAAAGGAGGGGGACATGAGGCGGAGGCTCACCGGCAAGGTTCGGCGGGGCTTGGCTCCCACGGACGGCCTTCAACGGCGTCGAGTAGGCCGAGGCGGCGACGGCGGACGGAAGGCAACGGTGGCGGACGACGGTGACCACGCGCGGAGTCGTTCCGAAGCTGCAAGGGGGCCAAGGGAGTCGCGGTCTGCACCGGAAGGAGCGGCGATCGACGGGGAATGACGAACGGACGACCAACGGAGGTGGGCGGCCGGAAATTTCAACCGGCTGGTTCCAGCCTGCACGAGGCCGAAGACCATCACCACCAACGGCAGCAGCGACGAAAGGAGAACCAGGAGGTGGTGGCGAGGCTCACCTGAACGGCCGGCTGCTCCGGTGGCCGCAGGGGAGAAAGACGGGCGGCGGCTAGGGTTTAGCGTACGGGATGGCGCGGTGGGGTTTAAATGAAGGCGGAGGCTCACGGGTGGCCGGGGTGCTCGCTAGAAGCCGGGCGAAGTGGTTGATGGCGTGGGGCCGACCGACGACGGCGGTCGGTGGGGAAGCGACGTCACGGGCGCGCGCGCGAGCGGTACGGTGGGGAAGGATGACGTACGAGTACGCAACTGGGCTGGGCCGGGCCGGAAGGAGCTGGGCTGCGGGGAAATTCGGCCCAAAGAGCGAAAATTCAAATAAACTCGGTTTCTATTTCTTTCTAACCCAAATCTTCTCAAATTCAAACCACAATCATCCAATTTTGAACTTTATTCATCTGTTCGAATTGCAATACATACATGGGCTGTTACATTTTTTAATCTGCTTTCATTGTAGCTTCAATGTAGCATAGAAAACTAACTGCATTGGCCCAATGTATAAAGCAAACCTGAACTACTTGACTGATGTTTGCTCTCTTTTTTCTAATTCACTGCGCTTGTGTGGTAATGTGTAATTTGTGCACCCATGAACCACTTACGATTTGCTAAGTAGTGAAAGCAGATATTTTTAATCTGTTCACAAAATGGTTCTTATGGGTTTGATATGCAGAGTAGTAGTATGTGACAATGCCTGTTCTGCAAGTTTTGTTCTCAGCGAGTGGCTTTGCACATGTCACT
>JAUNZO010000368.1:0-82790 GCA_031894775.1 Chloris gayana
GCGGCGGGCCAAATGGGCATGTAGCGGCGGCTAGACCGGGCCTCCGCAGTTAGAAATGGAGGTTTGTAGCGGCGGCCCGTCACCAACCGCCGTTACAAAACACTTTTGTAACGGCGGTTGGTATAGCCAACCGCCGTTAATAATAACATTATTAACGGCGGTTGTGGATGCCAACCGCCGTTAATACGGTTATTATTAACGGCGCGCGGCAGTATAATCCGCCGTTACAAAAAGTAACGGCGGATTATACTGCCAACCGCCGTTAATATTTGAATACCGCAAAAAAAATTAAATTACAGGAAACCAGAAATACAACAAATCTCAGAACATACACATATATTAATCACAATTCATTGACATCTCAAAACATTCACATGTATTCATCATCCAATGTTTACTTCTCAAAACAAATCAAGTCACTTGCATATATATAATAAACATTGTCTTTACATGAGAAACTATGAAGTCTATCAAACTACTTTCCTAATCCACTCATCACTATCTTCACTACCATCGTTCACGAATGGTCGTGTCGAACCACACCACTCATAGAGAGAACGATGGTCTCTAGCGCTCTCATTGTCTTCGTCGAAGAACCTGACAGCAGGAGAGATAACCTCTCCGAGCAAGAACCAACACATCCGCTCCACAATGAGTAACATTTGGTCTGAAGTCAGATGTTTCGATCTTTGCGGGAACGCTTTGTTCTTAAAATCTTGTAATATCTGTTTGTCCGTTTTGGTTTTCTGCCATTAGAATTTCTTTATTAACAAGATTGCAATTATAATTAAAATGAATCAAATTTGATAAACTCAATAAAACGCACCTGTTGGTCAGTCTCTTCAATAATGACATACATATAACTCGAGAAGCTATTCGTATACAAACAAGTGTAGTAGCCACAATGGACACTACCTTTCACCTGTTTAACACACTATATAAAATAAAGGAAATAAGTTACTATTTTGTCAATCACAGTGATAGTAGGACAACGGCGTAGAGAAGTGAGACAAATGTATCTTACCGGGAATTTGTGCCGAAAGTACATATTTTTCGGCCGCCTAGGGTTGTGCGGCCCGCCAACCTTTACATAATTCTCGTATGCCCTGGTCCATCATAAAAAACGTATAGTTAGATAAAACTATCATTTCCGAATTATAGACGTCTACGATGATTAAGTACGTACCAATCAATTACGCTCACGATGTCGTAGTAGCCCCTTTTGTCCAAGTCGAGGCTGTCGAGGACAAGAAGGTACCCATTTCTCGGCATAAGGACAAAGCAGATCCAGTGATCACCGCAAGAATGATCGTATGCGTTAGTATTCTAGAGCCTTTCAATGCAAGAGAACATGAAAAGACTTATTGGAACTTACTTATAGTTGTAAGGCGCGAGAATAGAACATCTGTCCTGCCACTTGATGAAGCGAGTTATAGATGTAGGTTGCCACATCAGATCTAGCTTTAGATGTCATCTCGGCCTTGAGTTGATCTAGCTCCTCGAGGCTTCATGTCCTTATACTTTGGGTCCTTCTTATTTATCCGCGGGTTGATCGCGGATTGACATATCATGTTCGGGTTGAGGTACCCGACCCTCCAATCTGGTCTATTGATTTTCTTTTTTTGAAATTCCGAATTCATCCTAAATGAAGCATAAGTCAAAAATGAACGAGATTAATGCTTCAAATATGAGAATATGTACGAGAATTGATATTTGAAATAGGAGATAGAAAATGGGGTTACTTACAAGCACCAGAGGGTTATAAAGGTTGTGTCCACCTTGCCAAGCCGGAACATAGTGTGAAGATCATTGAAATACAGTCCAAGAACCGAGTCGGCTTCATCGTTGAACACGTGTGCTGGAACTTTGCACGTGATGACCTCGACTCCAAGCTTCGATGCCTGCATGTACCAGTCGTGCAGCTTACGCATCGCGCCCGGCAGGTTCTTGTACACGGTCTTCGATATAAGCAGCTTGGCAAACATGAATGTGGGGTAATCCGTGTCATCACTCGCCCTTAAATAGGTCATCATCGTATGAGATCGGTTGTCGGGACTCGACACGATCTGCGGCTTAGGAAGCTGTGGATTGCATCTCCTCTTCAATGAATCCAAGTAAGCTTTAATGTTTGCTTGAGTTTCGGGAGATACAATCTTGCGCTCCCGAGTCTCCGAGATTTCAGGAGGACTCGACCGCTCAACCGCAACCGCTGCGTACGCGTCCTTGGCGATCACCGCCAATTCTTCATGCTGAACTCCCTCTAGCAAGATCTCTTTAGAGTTAGAGATGTTGGGGAGGATTGGGCTGTGGACAACTTCCCCGCTATGTCATCCGCCTTTCGAGATGCCGAAGCAGCACCCGATAGATGAGACGGTTGCCCATGTTCATATTCGAGTGTGTTGGCTCGCATGGGCTGATCCGTGTCTAGATACCGGGGGTGGAGAAGCTTGTGGAGTCGTGGACATGACAATATCACTACCTTTCCGGATAATGAATGTCCCGACAGACGTCTCGCAGAGTCTCGATCCCCGCCACGGTATAGGGTATTCAAGCTCGTCGTCCTCATGACCTAGGACGACCTCTTGGACGCAGACACGCACATACCCCTCGGGGATTTCGACGTTGTGGATTGTCCGCCCCGTTGTGTACGCCCGTCCCGCTGCAACCTTCCTCTTCTTTCCCTTGTATCCAAACGGGACGTGGAGCTCACAGTGCTGTATCATCCGCAATGTCAAGTGGTCCCGATGGCACGGAGCCGGAGGTCGGTGTAGAACTAGGCGGAGGCATAGGCATAAACCCTGCACTAATTTTAGCAAGCACATCTTCCATTTCCTTCCAGGTGCTAGGGTCTCCAGGATTGAACGATCCAAATAGAGTGGGATTCTTTTCGGCCATGAACATCAGATATTGTCGCCGCCACTCTATCTTCGCCTTCTCTTCCATGTCTTGCTTGTACAAGGTATGCTTCTTGTACAGCGAGGGAGCAGAAGAAGAAGAGGAGAATCCTTCCTTCCACATGGCAGACGAGGACACTCCTCGTACCCGCCCACCATGCTCCTTGTTGTTCGGTGCGTGCGTGAGCTGATCTCTCGTGATACTCGGATTTAAGAGCTCCACTTTGCATCCGCACCTTGACACGACCTTTCAAGTTTTGCAGAACTTCTTCCGCCACTGGGTCATTCATAACAAGACCATCCTCCGTTTGATCGGAGCGAGCATAGACCCAATTCCTCGCACGCTCCTCGATACCCTCCATTTCATCGGGCTTTCCTTCTAATCTCCTCTTCTCTTCCATCTCTCTCCGGATGGGAATATTTTTCTTATAACCGCCTCGGACCCAAGCGCGGCTTGTACTTGGTCTTCTTGTTCAGCTTAACCATCTTCTCACTAGTCTCCAAGGAAGACTCGCTCGTCTTCTCGCTCAACAAACTCTTTCCAGTCATGCTGACTTATTTTGCCGTACTTATGAAAAGGCGTAAGGTTTTTCTTAACATAGTCGCAATTCAGCCTGGACTTGTAATCTCGCCAGATGTGATTACAGCGGCTCATCGTTGCCGTCTTCGCCCTGTCGAGATCGGCTGGTTGGAACCGGATGTTCTCCTTTATAGCATTCCACATCTCATCTTTCCTCTCTTGTGGCACGGATCGCCAATCGGGCCAAATGATTCGGCACAGATCCCCGACCACTTTGCCACAACGATTACGCCATTTTGCGTGGACACCGACGGGTTCTATTGGTGTCCCGTCTTTGGGGTCGAGAGCAGTGACTTCATAGATGCCCTCTCGCCTTATTCGCAGAGCGTTCACCGCGCTTGCGTTTCTTGGGGGTCACTAGGGCAGTCACGTTTGTGGCCGGCTCGTTGGCGTCCACATTGCCCTCTCGCCTCATCTTGTGAAGCGATTTGAAGACGAGAACTTCGATCTCGTGCTACAGCAGAGGAGAGCAGAGAAAAGAGAGGAAAGTTGAGAGGAAAGGGGAGAGGAAAGGGGAGAGGAAAGAGGAGAGAAAAGAGAGGAAAGGGGAGAGGAAAGAGGAGAGGAAAGGGGAGAGAAAACAGATCATCGATCTCGTGCTACCATATGCCACTATATTTTAGGTTGCAGCATAGGCAGTATATACCTAGATCACATCAATCATCAATCAACGATATAATTTTCAACGATAAACAGGGACAATCATCAATCAGCATGATTTAATCAGCAGAGACAAATATTCCAATATTCATGAAATCAGACAACCCACTGATAAGGATCAGCAAGGGCTACTAAATCACATGACTGAACCACAGATCATAACCCTAACCCTAATCACTTGACAGAATGAGCAGGCATTTATCGAGCAGAAGCAATGCACTAAAATCAGCATGATTTAATCAGCAGGAGCAGCACTAAAATCAGCATGATTTAATCAGGAGGAGCAGCACTAAAATCAGCATGATTTAATCAGCAGGAGCAGCACTAAAATCAGCATGATTTAATCAGCAGGAGCAGCACTAAAATCAGCAGGAGCTATTCTGTTCAAATGACATGATTTACTTTTCATTTCCCCCATGCTGATTTAAAATTAGCACTAAAATCTGCACTTAAGATAAAAATCGGTTCTTTTCAGATTTATTTGGCAAATGACATGTTTCCTATCATCAAAAAAATTAGCATAAATTCTGGAGAACTAATAACCTATTTTAGTTATGGATCAAAGGAGACTAACTGTTAAGCCTAAAGGTTTAGTGCTAACTGGAAACTGAAGATTTCTTCCTACAATAGTTGGCATTTCAGAAAATGAACTATATAACCTAGGACACACCAATGCTCAAATACCTATCAGCTTCAACAACAGATGGTAGTCCGGGAGCTACAGAACAGTTAAATGCAAGCCACTGTGAAACCACTTCAGAAATTCTAGTCAGCAGGCAGAAATTAGGACTATGGCATCTGCTTATGTGAACACAAAAATTAGCATTTCGATTTGGAAGGTTTCACAAAAATCAGGACTATGGCATTTTGCTATTCCGTTGGGACAGGTGAGCAGCAGGAGCAGCTAGGCTCCAGGAAGCAACCAATTCAGTGAAAATTGGCATAAAAGTGCAAGCCAGAATTATAGCTGAGACAAATATTCCAATATATGTATGTAAACAGAACAACAAACATGCAAATATAGCAGAGACAATTGGGATGACCCATAACATTATCGAGCAAATATTCATGGAATCAGACAACAGGCATCCACAATCCACAATCCATCTGAGCAGCACACCCGAGGAACATCTGAGCGGGCATGCAATCAAGCAAATTAGCTAGCAGGGAGGGCCGAGTAGAGCAGGCAAAAATTAGCCTAAGCACATATCCACAATCTATAATCCGGAAAGAGAGCAGGCAAAATCATCCAGCTACCAGAGAACAAGTAAGGGCCGGCGATGAGGGAGGCCTCACCGTCGGGGAGGGGGAAAGGGGAGAGGGGGAAGGGGCGTACCAGGGAGGGCCGACGAGGAGGGCGAGGCCTCACCGGCGGGGAGGGAGGAAGATGAGAGAGGGAAGGGGCGTACCAGGGAAGGGACGATGAGGGCGGCGGTCGAGGCGGCGACCGGAGTCAAGGACGAGCGGAGACCGGAGTTGAGGACGAGGATGCGCGGCGGCCGGGCGGCACGGAGGGCCGACAAGGGGGAGCACCGGCGTGGAGGAGGGTCGGGGAGGACGCGCGGCGGCCGGACTCGAGGACGAGGGCGACAGCAGGGCAGCCACCGGAGTTGAGGACGAGGGTGCGCGGCGGCCGAGCGGCGACCGGAGTCGAGCACGAGGGTGCGCGGCGGCCGGGCGGCGCGGAAGGCCGACAAGGGGGAGCACCAGCGTGGAGGGTCGGGGAGGACGAGGGCGGCGACCACAGAGTGAGGCAGCCCGTCGGCGTCGTGGTCCGCGGCGCCGGAGTTAGGGTTAGCGTCACAGGCGGCGTACGTTTATATAGGCGGAGAACGATAAAGGTCGTTAGCATTGCTAACCGCCGTTAAAAATGGTCATGGGACCACACCGTCGCTGAGACAAGATTTCTAAAACGGCGGACGTGGTGGCCATCCGCCGCTAAAAATGAGTGCAGGCCCACATGTCGGGTATTTTTAACGGCGGTTAGCATTGCCAACCACCGTTACAAATGTCGTGGGCCCACTCAGTCAGCCATTTATAACGGCAGCCAATGTTGCCACCGCCGTTAAAATGATTTTTAAGATGGACTATTTTTAAAAAAATTTAAATAGTGATAAGTTGTTATTGTTTGCAATAAAACAAGAAAACATAATGTTATTTTGAAGAACAAATATAATGGATTAAGATCCAATAATATGTCAAAATGATTAAATGTCAATAAGATCCAATAATATGTCAAAATGGAAAACAAATATTAATTCGTACACATAGAGTTATGTCATAAACATAAAAATGCATATTACATGGCACTTGACAATATAAGTAACATAGAGGTACATCATCCTTGGATCATTTTTCCTTCGCAATCCGAGCGCATGTAGGGCATTTCTGCAGAATATCCGAGCCTTGTTTCTATGATTCTGAACTTACTTGGATCAATAAATAATGGCACTTCGTCATATTGATTATATTCATCTTGATCCTGCACATTCTCCACTCCAACGACTCTTTGTTTACCGGGAATAACAATGTACTTCTTTTCATCCTTTGGGTCGAGTATATAGAACACTTGTGCTACCGCCCTAGCGAGTATCCAAGGGTCATCTTTGTGATCGAATTTGTTTAGATCGACGAGGGTCAATCCATATTCATCCACCTCCACCCCTTGTGGGTGTTACACCCATTTGCATTTAAATACAGGAACAACGAGATTTTGTCCGTAATTAAGTTCCCATATTTCCTCGATGTACCCATAGTATGATGTCGGATTGTCCTCTTCGTCATAGGCATGTGTTCGAACACCGCTGTTTTGACACTTGCTTTTCTTGTCCTTTTCTTGAGTGTAAAAGGTATAGCCATTGATGTCGTACGCCCGAAATGTAACCACACTCTTCGAAGGCCTCATGGCTAACCTTCTCAATATTTTTTCGTCTACGGAGTCCCCACGTGAAAGCTCTTGGTTCTCGAACCATGATGTGAAGGTTTTCTTGTGCTCCATTATGATTCAATCTTCTGTCTTGTCCGTGTGGTTCTGGTGAAGCTCACTTAGGTGTTTCTCAAAGTATGGGCCCACAATCTCTGTCCGTTGTAATACGCTAAAATGTGCTGCATCCACTCTTTTGTAGTCACGGTCGATGAATGACTTCCGTCCTCGTGTACCTTTTCCAGACAGCCGGCCCTCGTGATGAGACACGGGAAGACCAATAGCTCCTCCATTTTTAATGTAGTCGGCACAGCACTCAATAATCTCCTCGTGCTGTATCCCTCAATCATTGAACCCTCCGGATGAGAACGAGTTCGTACAAAGCGTTTCATTACATACATGAACCGCTCAAAGGGAAACATATGATGCATGTAGACGGGACCCAACGCAGCAATCTGGTCAACGATATGAAGCATGAAGTGTTCCATGGTATCAAAATAGGAGGGAGGAAAACACATCTCAAGCATGCACATTGTTTCATTCATATGGGTCCATAGGTCATCCAACTCCGCTTTATCGATCACCTTCTTCGAGACTACGTTCCGTAAGTAGCATAGGCGAGTTATAGTTAACTTCAACCACTCGGGTTTCACAGCCTCGATGGCGACGGCTAAGAACACCGAAAGTATTGTGTGACAATCGTGAGTGTTGTAGCCACTTATCTTTAGCTCTTCCATGTTCACGAGATTTTTCACGTTCGATGAGAATCCGGTGGGACACTTAATCCCGTGTAGACACTTGCAAAATGCTATTTTCTCCTCACGCGTAAGGTTGTAGATTGCGGGAGGCAGATAGTATTTTCCATTCGCCCTTTCCTCGCGGATGGAGCTCGGGTCTAATGTTCAGTGCCACAAGATCTCTACGTGCACCGAGTCCATCCTTTGTCTTACCGGGTAGGTCAAGAATAAGTCCGCTAGTGCTGTCATATACGCCCTTCCCAATGTGCATCCGACCGAATGCATGAGTCACTTCAAGTTCCGCCCAAGAATTGAGGTATCCGAAGAAAATAGATTGCTTCTTAAAGGGCGTGTGGGCTTTGCACTTTGGAACTCCCTTCACCGGTTTGCCAAACACAACTTTGATGTTCTTTACCATCTCGAACACGACACTAGGGGTCCAACGTCGAGGTTCTTCGCCTTCCTCAATAGTGCCATCAAACTGTCTCTTCAACAAGCGATACCCGTGGTTTCATGCTAGGAATCGACGGTTTCGCGTGTACACTATCTTCTCGGGATGATGGAAGATACACATGGGATGTATCATCAACGCATACAAAACAACCATACTTTCCTTTGACCTGTCCCGATAGCGCCCTTAGCACCGGTGAATCACTTATCGTCACAAAAATGATGGCTTTGAGCAAGAAGGGCGCTCTACGGTGCTCATCCCATATACTAACCCCTTCTAACCACAGTTTCGCATGTCTTCCAATAATGATTCCAAGAACACATCTATGTCGTTACCAGGTTCTTTCGGACCATATATAAGGATTGTCAATAGCAGGTACTTTCTCTTGTGACACAACCATGGTGGAAGGTTGTATATTGACAAGTATAACCGGCCAAGGGCCGTGCGGGTTCCTCAATTGACCATGAGGATTCATCCCGTCCGTACTCGTAGCAAACCGTATGTTCCTTGTCTCTTCGGAGAATTCTGGATGGTTAGAATCAAACTTTTTCCACTGGGTCCCATCAGCTGGATGACTAAGTTTCTTTGAGTCCCTAGGGCGCGAATGCCACGTCATCGGCTCAAGCATCCTTAGGGTTGGCAAACAATCGTCTTATCCGATCCACAACGGGTAAGTAGCACATCACCAAGGTAGGAATCTTCGTTTGTTCGCTGTCATCGACGGTGATGCTTTTCTTCCTCTTCTTCGCATTCCCGTTGCTCTTCTTTCCACTAACAACCGATGTATCCGCATCATAGTCGTCCTTGCACTTGAACCGACTACGCTTGCATCTTGGGCATCTCACGACGTCCTTGTATTCCCCCGATACAATATGCAATGATTTAGGCACGCGTGAATCTTTTGCACGCCCAACGAAAGCGGGGTTATGAGCTTCTTAGCAAAATAGGTGCTTTTTGGCAACAAGTTGGGCTTCGATAGAATGTCCGAAAGGAGTTCCAACAAATCCGTAAAACTAGCATCCGACCAACCATGGATGGCCTTTAATTTCATCAGCTCAAGTACCGTACGTAGCACAAGTACACCATTTTTCACATCCCTTAGATTCCTTGTATAGTGGATCCTTCGATGCTTTCTCCAGCGATGCAAAGTTGCTCAACCCTCTCGTTGTCCCTCCATTGAGTAAAACTTGCGGTTCAAAGTGTTGCAACATTTCCTCAACATCAAAATCACATGACTGTTCCGTTACTTCCTCGGCTCGAATAGGCTCCTCATCTTCAACATTGACACGGTCGTGAACATCAAGGTCATCGTCAGCATCACCATCAACAGATTGCTCAGGTATTGTCTCCACCGCGTCTTCACCATGCTTTGTCCACCGGGTGTAGTCCTTAACAAAACCTCTCGTTATTATGTGTGAATTGATTATAACCGTATCTTTCTACATTTTCTCATTTTTGCAATCACGACACGGACAATGTATTTCATCCCTTCCTTCTCGCTTAGCATGTTGTGCGGCCTTCGTGACAAATGCCTTGACTTGCCCTCGAAAATAACTTCCCGTTCTTGACGCTTCATACATCCAAGATTTATCCATATCTCAAACACTACACATCAAAAATAATAATCACTTCAACAAACATGGAACAATATATCTCGTAGGATCAAGTTTTGTGAGCTACAAATAAAGTGACCAACTAGATACATAAATTATTTTAACGAAAAAAAAACTTCCTCCTTTAGCTAACCTAACTCTCTATGCATCTATCATGAGAAACCTAGATATATAATTTTCCTCCATGAAGAAGCCTAGAGATACAACTTTTCTCCATTTAAAAGACTCAAGATACAAATAGATGCACAAAAACCAACCATTGCTCTACAAATCTAAAGATTTGTGACAAATGGGCATAAAATTCAAAGTAAATTACAAAGCCAAAATTCTACTAGATTCCAACATGATAACTAGAAATAGTACATGGGATAGATTTCCCTTACCCTAGGGAACAGATCTATCCAAGAAAAACGAACTCAAAACCTCCCCCCCCTTGTTTTTCGATTTTTGCCCCAATTTTCGGGCCGCCAACAGTGGAGAAGCTCACCGTGTTGTCCGAACCCGTGTATTTATACCTGGGAATTTGTACCGGCGGTTGGAATTCCGCTAAAAAAACTTTAGTAACGGCGGATGACAGTGTCAACCGCCGGTATAAATTCTGTCCTATTTTAGCGGCGGTTGGTAAAGCCAACCGCCGCTATAATTCCTCTATAGCAGCGGCTGGCATTTCCAGGTGGCCGGCCCAGCACCGTAGCGGCGGGCCGCTTTGGCCGCGCCGCTAGGCCAATTTCGGCCCCGCCGTTACAGTGCCGTTTTGCTGTAGTGCATAGTGACATGTGCAAAGCCACTCGCTGAGAACAAAACTTGCAGAACAGGCATTGTCACATACTACTACGCTGCATATCAAACCCATAAGAACCATTTTGTGAACAGATTAAAAATATCTGCTTTCACTACTTAGCAAATCGTAAGTGGTTCATGGGTGCACAAATTACACATTACCACACAAGCGCAGTGAATTAGAAAAAAGAGAGCAAACATCAGTCAAGTAGTTCAGGTTTGCTTTATAAATTGGGCCAATGCAGTTAGTTTTCTATGCTACATTGAAGCTACAATGAAAGCAGATTAAAAGATGTAACAGCCCATGTATGTATTGCAATTCGAACAGATGAATAAAGTTCAAAATTGGATGATTGTGGTTTGAATTTGAGAAGATTTGGGTTAGAAAGAAATAGAAACCGAGTTTATTTGAATTTTCGCTCTTTGGGCCGAATTTCCCCGCAGCCCAGCTCCTTCCGGCCCGGCCCAGCTCAGCTTGCGCATCGTACGTCATCCTTCCCCACCATACCGCCGCGCGCGCGCCCGTGACGTCGCTTCCCCCACCGACCGCCGTCGTCGGCCGACCCCACGCCATCAACCACTTCGCCCGGCTTCTAGCGAGCACCCCGGCCACCCGTGAGCCTCCGCCTTCATTTAAACCCCGCCGTGCCATCCTCGTACGCTAAACCCTAGCCGCCGCCCGTCTTTCTCCCCTCGCGGCCACCGGAGCAGCCGGCCGTTCAGGTGAGCCTCGCCACCACCTCCCGGTTCTCCTTTCGTCGCTGCTGCCGTTGGTGGTGATGGTCTTCGGTCTCGTGCAGGCCGGAACCAGCCGGTTGAAGTTTCCGGCCGCCCACCTCCGTTGGTCGTCCGTTCGTCATTCCCCGTCGATCGCCGCTCCTTCGCGTGCAGACCGCGACTCCCTTGGCCCCCTTGCAGCTTCGGAACGACTCCGCACGTGGTCACCGTCGTCCGCCACCGTTGCCTTCCGTCCGCCGTCGCCGCCTCGGCCTGCTCGACGCCGTTGAAGGCCGTCCGTGGGAGCCAAGCCCCGCCGAACCTTGCCGGTGAGCCTCCGCCTCATTTCCCCCTCCTTTCCCCTTCAATTGGCCCCGAATTCCTAGGTCTCATCGGATTTCGCCGCCGTGCCTCCATGGCCGCCGATGAGCTAGGTCCTAGGAGCTCGCTCATGTTCCTTTTTGCGTCGGCTTAGCTTCGCCGGGTGTTGTAGATGCTCGTGCACGCTAGAATTGGTAGAAAAGCCGAAGCTTTCTAGGGTTTTGCCTTCGCAGCCATGGCCGCCGTCGCGGTTCCTCGCCGCTGGCCGGCCTCCGGCCGTCGTTCGTGCGAGCGCCGTGGGCTGTGATGTTCGCGCAAGTAGTGGCTTCCGTTTCGCGTAGTTTTCTCGGGCGTTTCGTGTAGCCTAGGGGATTTCCCATTTTGCTTCCGCCGCCGCACCGGCTCCGACGAGCTCTCTCGTCGCCGTCGTGAGGAGCCGGTGGTTGTCGTGTGCGCTGGCAAGTGCGCGCGGTCGGGAGGTTTCCGCCGGTGCCCTTGGTTTGGCCTCGCGACGAGCTGTACCGCCGATGCGTGGCCAATCCGGCGAGGCGCGCGGCGGAGCGCAGGCGGCGCCGCCCGTCTCCGGTGGCCGTGACGTCGCCCGACAGTCACCACGGGCCCGTCCGGTCCATAGGGTTGTTGGCTTCTTCCTGCGTAGACCCGGCCTTCGTGAGCCGTAGGGAGAGAGAGAGAGAGAGTGGGGAATTTCTAGAATTATTGAAATTCCATTATTCTTTAGAAATTCATATCTTTTTCCCGGAGCGTCGGAAAATACGCGATCGCTGGCGTTGGATTCGTAGCGACGAGCTCTACGTGTTAGTGTAGTTGTTAGCTATGTTCTAGCATTGTAAATCTCGTTGTCCGTCTCGTGGTTTCCTTAATTGCCTCGTTTTACGTACCTAACCCGTTCTACGCGTTCGTTTGTCGAGGGCTACAATGAGTTCCCGCCGCAGCCACAAAGACGAGGAGTTTCCACCTGAGCAGCCGTACGAGTACCCCGACCCCGCCTCGGGACCCGCGTTTCCAAGGCAAGCCGCAATCCTTTATCACTCTTGTTCCTATTAGCAACTTGCATTAAATTGACTCATGCATATGAACTGTTATTTGCACTCGGTAGAATTCATGTGCCAAACTATGCTTACCTTGCCACTATTTGCCATAGGCTATTCTACTCGTTGCTACCCGCATGCTTAGGATTGCTAGATGCTTAATTGAACCCCACATGATGATTATACATGTTTTTGTGTTAAATAAAATGTAGGTGTTTCTTAGGTGTCGATTTTCCGTACTAGATACACTATAGGAATTTGCGGGGGCGAGTGTAGGTGATTAGGTGCTCGGGAGACTTTTGAGGAGTCTCTATTTGGAGAGTGCTCTGTTGTGGGACACAGTGGTGTAGGAACTTTGGGTTATGGGGTTCCTGTTGCGGTGACACCGTTGTTGAGATTGTGATTGAGGAGAGGGATTGGTGACTCACCCGGCAGCTTGAGGACCGGTTCTTGTGCTTGCTTGCTCTTTGGTCTACTAGCTTACCACGAGATCCGTATGGGCGCGCTGGATCGAGACGCTTAGCGGAGGACCGGTGGGCCCGCCGTGGTGCAGAGTTAGTGTTAGTGGGTTTTTGGAGCCTTGTCTCGATCCATGAGTAGAGGATACCCCACCTGGCCCGTGGTAGACCTTTCACACCTCCAGGACCCTTTTCCGTGTTATGGTTGGAGATCCCAGCCCCGGAGGATGAGTGCCCGCCAGTATGCTTTGTTGATTGATCTTGTGAGTGTTGTTGTGCTTTGGCCACGACGGTGGTTGTAGTTATAGTACCTCTTCACGTGGGTACAATTGCTTACTCTCTGCAGAGATATATAATCTATACGTATATCCTAGCCCTTAGGTAAGGGGGCAATACCACTCACCGACGATCTTCATGTGAGACGCTTCCGCTAGTTTCCTGCATGTTTTCTCGTTGGCCTGCGTGCCACGTGCTTTGTATCCATGAGATTTGAGATATGTTATTGTACTATTGGAGATTCTACTATCTTGTCTTGCTTTTATTCTTTTCTGTGGTTTTATGATGCTAATTGTGTAGGATGTATGTGCCACACTCCTAGGAGTGACATAGAGATACAAAGGCACGGTTTTCACCATCCGGTGAAAATTGGGCTGTCAAAAGATCGTTGTCTTATCAAGTACAATATTGTTCTCTTTAGTCCCAACTAATACATGTTGTACATATTTCGTAGTTTGACATTAGTTATTTATCAGCAAGCAAATTTAGGGGCTTGTATTTGACTGATGTACTCTTCTATGTGTATTTTCCATCCCAATTTAATTGTTATAAAAAAATTAAGTAAGTTATATCTACTAGATAGGATGGCGCACCCATGCCCTACCCGTGTAATTTTGAAATATTTATAGGATAAAAGTTGAAATGCAATGTTAAATAGTAGTATTTATAATAAATGTTGCACAATAGAACTAAACAAATTTATGATGTCTTAGAAAACAAAATTGGGACAAGAAAATATACAAAATTTAGGAGCGCAAGAACAAATTAGGCAGTCTATTTGTTACGTCCAATTCTGAAAAAAAAGAGCAGGGTTACAAGTCAAAATGTTGCAGGGTTAGGATAGGTTGACACAATTTGTACATAACTATAAAAAATAGTGAGGATTTATATAAAACAACAAAATTATGTGCAAATCATAAATAACTATTGTGTGAAGTGCTTATATAAAAAATCTACATAGCAGTCTGTATTACTAAGCTAGCCTATCTAGACATTGTGAAATTAGATATGGGCATCAGGAGCCATCTTTAATAACCCATAGGCCCGCATAAAAGGGGACTTAGTTGGCCCCGGCTAGGGTTAGAAACCTTAGTTGGACTTCATTCCACTGCCCTGGACCCGGCCGCAACCACCACTTTCTCCCCCACGTGTTTCCACCGTCTCCCCTCACTACCAAGTCTTTGTATGCTCTATTTCTTCCTCCTCTTTCCTTTGCTCTCCTAAGAGCGATGAAAGTAGATGGAACACCCATGACAAGGCCTCTTTTCGGCAAGATCACGCTGTTGTTGCATCGGACAATGAGCTCCACGATGACCCCATGGGTCCCCTCGATGGCGTGCATGATGTTGGCATTAGATACGCAATTATAATGAAATAAGTCAGAAAGTATCCATGATCGGGGTTTTCTTCTAGACCACCCTATAGTATTTGAGTATGTTATCCACTTGTTGATGAAGAGCAATCATGACCTCAAAAGTTTCAACAATTGAAAGTTGATTGGCTCCTTGGATAACCTCAATCTCGACAAAAGGTCTCTCATGAACAGGTGTTACTTCTCTTAGGTCTTCAAAATAATTGATCCTACACATGAGGGTGTATAGATGTATGCAAGCATCAATCATCTTTTCATTTGGCTTCGTTTCCTCAAATGCACAATATAGTATTGTGTGAAACTCCTTTTGATTAATGTAAGAGTCATCTTTGGGAATGTATGGCCTAACACAATGGCTTGATGAGGAGGCATCAAGAAGTACATGGTTTGTTGAGTTTCATGTGGACACTTCACCTAGTTGCTGACAATTGCTCAATGCTTCTTCCTCCTCACCTTCTTCACATGAGCTAGATGATGGCTCATTGAATGATGGTAGATCTCATCTGAGTACAAGCTTCACAAAATCCTTTATGGACCAGCCTTCTTCTTCTACAACTTCACTTGTAACTTGGATAAGCTTCTTGTGAGGAAGGAGTGTGTGAATCTTTTCATTGATGGACCTATTTGGTACAGCTTCCATGTCACCCTTCGTCTAAACTTCACCTACAAAGATGCGCAAGCATATGAGTGTATTTAGTGTTAGAAATATGCGAATTATTCTATATCTAGATTTTAGTTTGAGGCATATTTCATAGACATTAAACAAAACGACGCAAACTAGCTCGCGCAGCAGGTTGAACAGAACAAAACACGGAAGAGGCGACATCGACTTACGTCGGGTTTGTCGGTGCTTTTCTCAAGAACAAGAGTAGTCGAAGCGGACCGTCGATGAAGACCTCGCAAACCGCCGACGAGGCAGCGAACGAGCGGTCGCGCAGTTGCGCTGCCCAGAAACTTTATTGCCGCCCCTCGTGCAGGCTTCACGACGGCAACGGCTCGGAGATACCGCTCACCCTACTCCTCGGTGCACGCCAAGGAACAGGGCCAACGAGAAGAAGCAGCACAACACTACAGCTCAGCTCTCCAAAAGGAAGGAAGAAGAAAAACGTGGATTTCACCGTGTAAAAAATTCCAGGATGTCTCCAGGGCGCCTTATATAGGCGCGGCTGCTCACCAGCAGTCAATTCCTCTAATTACACCCATTAATTGGCAGGCAATTCATTGCTGCTCAATTAATCCCGTTTATGGCATTAAACCGTGCATTAATTCTCTCGTAATTAGTGCAAAACAGTCAGGTTAATGGAGGTATTAAGTGGTAAAAATAAACACCGATTTGTTCCAACGCCACGCCACGGTCGCGCATTGCAAGTCACGCGGAAAAAACACGCGCGTGTGTGTGTTTATTTTGGTATAGCTCAATCCCTCTTCCATATCTCTCTCGTATTCATCTATGGACATGAGGAAAGCTATTTAAGTTGGTGTACCTCTCATTGGACTAGCAATATGGTACTAAACCAACAATCACTTGCTCTTTGGAATTCAACTTGAATGGGCCTCATAAATGGCCCAAATTCCAACAATCCCCCACCAATTCCAAAGCAAGGAATAGAGGACAAAGGATCACTGTGTTGTAGTATTGTTAATATACCGGTCTTTCGGTGTGAGTCCCATACGGGTTGAACTTACACCTAGAATAACAAGATTCATCTTTCCACAGCTGAAGAATGGACTAGGCCTTGAATTCTCAACTTATGTGTGGGCAGATTTCACTTGAAATGTAACCGATACTAGGCTGCCAAACAACCTCGCCTAACCGGAGCGTTTAAGGTCTGCTCCCGTATCTTCTCATGAGCTTTTATGAGAACACCCAATTCTCACCGATTGCGACCTTCGCTTAAGCTCAAGTAGGTGTTTTCGTTCAAGATATCCCGTAGGCTAATATCTTTACAACGGAAAACATTAAGGCTTTATGTCAACCTTCCATACAGTCAAGAGTACTTAGGTGTCATTTGAACATGGGTACATTTACTTATTTGTAATGTACTCTTGGGTCACACCGATCAACTTGTTTTTCCTATTACCAAAATCACGGGATCTCCGATCATAAGGATAGGTTACCATTGTGATGTAACTTTATGTGGGCCTCATACCCATGTTCTTAGACATCACGGAGATCACATTCCGTGGTAATCCCTTTGTAAAGGGGTCCGCCGGATTATTTTCGCTTTTCACATAGCTCGCAGCTATAACTCCGGAGTTTTTCATTTTTCTCGACAGATTTGAGTCTACGCTTAATATGTTTATTGGACTTTGAGTTATCCTTTGTATTCATAACCTGAGCCAGCATTGATTGGTTATCGCAATACATAAGGATAGGCGGTACCGGCTTTTCAATGAAAGGCAAGTCCATCAGTAGCTCTCTTAGCCATTCAACCTCATTTGTAGTTGTTTCAAGTGCTACTAGTTCAGCCTCCGTGGTAGACTTTGTCAATACGGTCTGTTTACAAGACCTCCACGAAACTGCAGCACCAACAAGGGTAAACACATAGCCACTCGTGGCCTTGGTCTCATCCGCATCGGAGATCCAATTGGAATCACCATATCCTTCCAACGCAGGAGGATACCCCGAGTAGTGAATTCCGAGTGAGGTTGTGCCTCTCAAATAGCGCAACACTCGCTCAAGTGCCGTCCAATGATCATCTCCTGGGTTTGAAGTAAACCGACTAAGTTTGCTCACAGCATAGGAGATATCAGGTCTTCTGGCACCAGCTAAATACATAAGAGACCCAATTATTTGAGAATATCTCAGCTGATTTTTTCCCTCTCCTTCGAATTTTCGAAGTTTGATGCTCGCATCATAGGGAGTTGGAGAGATTTTACAATCCTCAAAGCCAAAACGGCTCAGAATCTTCTCCGCATAGTGAGATTGATTTAAAGTAATCCCATCCTCACTTTTTATCAACTTAATATTCAGAATTACATCTCGCTGGTCCTAAGTCTTTCATGTCAAAGCACTTAGACAAGAAGATTTTGATCTCATTAATTACACCTGTGCTTGTTCCAAAAATCAATAGGTCATCGACATACAAGCACAATATTACTCCTTCACCCCCACCATAACGATAGTACACACACTTGTCTCGCCTCATTCACGCTGAATCCAGCAGACGTTAAAGTGGTGTCAAATTTCACATGCCATTGTTTGGGTGCTTGTTTAAGACCATATAAGGATTTTACCAATCTGCACACTTTGTTCTCTTGCCCAGGAATTTTATAACCGTCCGGCTGCTCCATGTATATTTCTTCCTCTAACTCTCCATATAGGAAAGCCGTCTTTACGTCTATTTGATGGACATGTAGACCATAGGAAGATGCAAGCGCAAGGAGCACTCTAATGGTGGTTATCCGAGCAACAGGAGAGTATATATCAA
The DNA here is from genome assembly GCA_031894775.1 of Chloris gayana. Lineage (NCBI taxonomy): Eukaryota > Viridiplantae > Streptophyta > Magnoliopsida > Poales > Poaceae > Chloris > Chloris gayana. The sequence goes on from JAUNZO010000368.1 coordinate 18,263, forward strand.
AGAAATCCTCTCCTTCTTTTTGTGTAAATCCTTTGGCCACAAGCCTAGCCTTGTACTTCTCAATAGTACCATCGGGCCTCAATTTCTTTTTGAACATCCACTTACATCCAATCGGTTTGCACCCACTTGGACAATCAGTGATCTCCCAAGTCCCATTTGACATTATTGAGTCCATCTCACTACGGATCGCCTCTTTCCAATACTCTGCATCCGGGGATGCATAAGCCTCCGAAAGAGTATTTGGTACATCATCTACAAGAGTACCCCGGTGGAGTGTTCCGCAATCGGAGGAGCTGCGAGCAGCACTGTTCATAGAGTGATTGGATTTGGACAAGCCATACCCGTCCTTTTCTATCAAGCGTAATGATGGTTCGGATAGGTTTGAGGTACGGGTGTAGTCCTCTTCGTGACTCGAGCTTGCAGAGGAAGGTCGTGCGGGACGGAGTGTAGCTCGAGCTCGACCCGGAGCTACACCCGTTCGACGGACGTGACGGGGGGGTCGTACGTCCGTACGTCGCGGGCGTGGTTCCTCCCGAGCCTCGCGGTCCACGCCAACTCCCGCCAAACAACAGGAACGGGACGTCTCGTCGGCGTGCCCCGACGGGAGCAGGTGGTGGCAGGAGGGATGGGCTCGTGCCTCCCTCCAATGATTTCCGAGTCATGCCCACGTGGGCGCCGGCCGCTTGGGAGTTAATGCGGTCGATGGTCGAGTCACGAGGTCGAGTGTGAGGGTCGAGTGACCAAGGTCGTGCGGGACGGAACCCCTCGACCAAGGCGTCATGGTCGTGCGAGGCGGACGTCCTTGAGTAAGGCGCCAGGGTCGTTTCCTGGCTGGCCCGTACGGACGCGGGCCAGCCTCCGGTGATGACGTGTTCGTATTAACCCTCTCGTTAGGTGGGTCCGGATGCTGCCACGTGGCAGCGTTAATCTTTTCCCCCGACACGTAGCAAGTGATGCATCACCCAAGAGGCCCCATCTTGTGCCGTGGCTTGAAGTATTCCTTCCTCGCCCGAATCCGGAAGACCTTCTTCCTTCATCCTTCCTCGACGCCCGCAGAACCGGGAAGCAACCATGTTACTAGGCCACGCCTACCCATTATCAGCCCCGTGCTTTGTGCGGAAGTCCCGGGTTGCCGCTCCAAGAACCGGTCCTTATGATCCCTAACAGGTACCACCACAACTAACAGTGTGCACCGGCACCATCATCGACAACCTCCGTTCGGGATCACCTAAGTTCCATGTTGCCAAAAAGCATTACCAGCTCATGATCTTTATGTTCAAGTGATTAATTCGTCAAGATTAGCATTTAATTCAATTGTAAACCCCATTGTGAGCATGCTAAGCAATGACGTACCCATACTATAACACTACACCCAAAACTAAGGCGACAAGGATAAATAGTATGGAACAAGAAATGACACAATAGGATTCAAATTAAATTGCAATGCATGAAAAGTAGATTCAGATAGTAAAGAAAGTAGGCGCAATGTGTATCAAGGACACTTGCATGTCTCCTCCTACCGTTGTCTGCTCAAAGCCATGACCATGAAGGTCCCGAAAGTTCTCGAACCGCGTATCTTCTATCTAATGGTACATCGGCACAAAAATGCAAGCAACAAAGCACATACTAAGAAAATACACCAAACAAGTACTCAAAATGCTATAAAAACAAGTACTAATAAATAGTACTCGCTCCTACGAACTCGTGAGCAAGAATCACCTAAATTGGAGCTACGAGCTAAAATTATGAGCATTTTCAGTTATAGGGGTTAAACCGTAAAACAACACCCGAAGGGACCTAATTGTAATTAACAAAAAGTTCAAGGACCCAAATGTAATTATTAAAAGTATAGGGTCTAAAATGTAAAAGTTTAGGACTAAAATGTAATTTCAGTAAATCTAGGGGTGTTTATGTAAAATTACAGGACCTAAACATAAATATAAATAACTACAGGGGTTAAAGAGCAAAAGTTACTAACCTACGCTCGGTAGGGGTTAAAACATAAATAAAACTAAATCTAGCGATGATTATGTAAAAACAGAGAGATTGGTCATGATTTAATTAAACTACAAGGGCCTATGTGTAAATTTACCAATTTCCAGGGAATTAACGAATTAAATTACTTAACTATTCAGGAAAATCTTGTAGAACGGGTCCGTGGGGCCGTGGACCGCGACAGGGCTCTGGTCCATGGGTCAACCATGGACCGGGGCATCATACCCCTTCGAGGGTCTAATCTGGACCGTCGAGATTTGATTGGACGGTCCCGAACTAATCACGGCTACGGACGGTGGCCGGCGGCGACTCGGGCGGCGCCGCCATAGGAGCTCACCGGAGCTTGGCCGTCTATGCGCGTTGGTGCCCTATTTTCGACGCGGGAAGCACCTACATGAGGCGAGGAGGACAGGGAACTCACCGGCGGTGTTCACGCGGCGAGGAGCGGCGCGAGGCGGCCGGCGACGTGGAGGCAGAGACGGTGATCTTCGATGGCATCGCGAAGGCGGCTCACGACGCGGAGGTAGCGCGTCGTGCAGCAGGGCGAAGCGTCGGGGCAAACACCGTCGTGGGGTTGGCGGCGTCCTAGGCGGCTCCGAGAGGCGTCGCGATCGAGCTCAAGGGGCGGCGGCGGCGAGCTAGGGCTCGATTGGCGGTGATTTTTTTGGGGGAAAAGAGCACACGGGGTGCGGGGCTCAAGGGGAGCGTGGCACGTACTCCAAGGATGGTCCGATCGGAGGCGGACGCGGTTAGGGTTAGGGACGGGCTCGCACAGGCCCGCGTGGGCTTCGGGTTGGGCCTAGGGCAGGCCCGAGTGCGGGCCGTGCGCGGCGCCGGGGAGAGAGAGGGGAGGGAGCCGGGCCGAGAGGAAATAGGCCCATTGGCCCGGGTTTTATTTCTTTTTCTTTTCCTTTTCTGTTTTCCTAGTTTCTAACTCATTTCAAAGCGAATTTCTACATGGTTGAAAATATAAAATCACACCATAAAACCCTATGCACTTCTACCAAGCATGAATGCAACAACAAATATTTTGTAAAATTAAAATAATTTAATTAATGTGCAAAATAATTTCTTGCAAAAAGGAAAAATGCTAGCCTCCTAAATAAATAATAGGGAAATTTTATTTTATTGTAAAATTTAAATATCAGGGTGTTACGTAAAGTTGTCGTTGTTCGTGCTTATGGCCCATTATTCTCAGCCTTGACCCATTTGTGTTGGGCCCACAAAAATTTGAAACCGAGGGGGCATTGAAACAAGATAGTGTTGATGGTTCTTAAGTACCGATTGTGACAGTCTATTGCCTACATAAAAGTGCTAAAAGGAACAACCAACATAGTGGTAGAGTTTACTACTATGAATTCCAAAAGTGTTGGTGAATAATTGAGTGTAGGTGATTTATCCATGAATTAATTTGGGAATTTCCATGTCATCAATCCAAGGAAATATCCAAGCAACCAATCAGAAATCAGCACAAGGATTGCAGATGTGGAAACACATGATTCCTCGCGCTTCTCGGGTAGCACCATGGAAGATCTAGGGATAGGACCCCCCCCCCCTAAGTCACCTGGAGGAAGCACACCCCAAAAGGGACCACCCTCGGGTTCATTGACCTGGTTTTGAGCCCGTTTTGGGCATGCCTCCATGTGGCGGTAGTTACTCGCCTTTCTAAGGTCGGTTGCAGTTGTTAGCCTCGAAGATATCGCCCCGGAACTGCTTCCCAAGTCCTATATAAGGAGGGGAAGTGCTTCACTTCAAGACACACATCAAAGAGATCGGTTAGAAGTGCCACACTCCAATAGGTGTTAGTGATGCCTAGATGTAGTGCTAAAATAGGAAGAGACCGAGGAGAAGTCTAGGAGTGGATCCTTGTTTGTGGGCCTTCTACTCCAACCTTGTACCTCGTTGGAGCCTTGCCTTAATGAGTAAGTCTTCTAGTTTATTTATGTTCTTAATCTTTCCTTATTGAGTAGGTTGTGTGCTCTTTCACTTGTGGGTTCAAAGTCCTATTTTGCATAAGATGTTTAGTCTTTATAGTAGTTGCACTAAATAGTGATTAATAACTTAGGCGTGGTGCTTAGGTTAGCTATCATCTTTAATCGTCTTGCAACCCACGATCAGTAGAGGTAGACAATAGGTGGTGACAATCCTACCTGTCCTTAGTACTCCTCTACATTCGATTGTGCCATGTGCTCTTTTAGGCGGAGTTGCCTTGTAAATGTCGGGCATGAATCCGTGCATGAAGCAATATTAGAGCCACCACTTTGCTTATTTAGGAGCTTACCCATAGATAAACCTCTCTACCCTACACTACACCAATTTATCTTTCTTGTGTCCATGGATGTGACTAGATTTTAGGCTAAACCGATACCGTTCCTTGGATTCGATAACCCAGGAATACTTTCCTAGGGAAGTGCTACATCGGTATTATCCATGCGCTTGCGGATTTATCTGTAATTGTAAGAAATACCAACAAATAGTAATGTACAAAGTCCTGAAGTGATGGGTCTACCACCAAAGAGAGGTTGCCGATGAGATATTATCCCTCTTTTCCAAATAGGGATCTATTTCCATTGTCTTTGCTGAATGTGAGACACACCGACCCACAAATTGTGATTCCCGAAGTGCTGTTTAAGCAGACACAAGTAATACAACAACAGACGGGGTTCAAATAGTACATAGCTGAAATTATCATCATTTTACATCAGAGTTTAGTGCAGCAGAAATTAAACAAGTTCAATTCTGAAAATGCGAAAGCGGAAGCGAAAGTTAATGTCTAGTGATATACATCTCGATGATACATGCGATGGTGATTAATCCGAGCCCATACAAATCATCACGTAGCCAATCACAATCACAACGGCAAAGGATAGGCTTCCTAGTGAGAAGACCAGCCCTCTAGGATCTACAAGTCCCAGGGCAGTACACTAACAGGCAACTCATATGCATCATATGTATTACCTGAAAAATAACATAGGCACAAAGCTTGAGCAACTAAGGCTCAATAAGACTCAAGACTCGACCCGTCAAATGGTTCACGTAACCGACTCCTATACATCCAAGGCTCGGACAAGTGTGATGGTTTTTAGGGTATAAAACAGCGACTAAGCAGTGGATCTTTACTTTCAATATTATTGCCAAGTTCATTATTAAGAAAATAAATACAGTGATCATGCAAGCTGAAAATAAATACAAGTGTAGCATAAATATATCAAAGTAATTTCAGCAGCAATGATAATCAAGCAAGTACCATATTAGCATTTAAATTTAAGTTATTAACTACGATGTGACTCAGTGAACAAGAGGCTACTCATTATCGCGAGGGATAGTGATACGTATCAATTTTACACCAGCTGGAAAAACCCGAAGCGGATGACATACGCATCATTTAAGAACATGTATCTCAACCTTTTACAAAGGTGTCATTCAAGCGGGAAGGGTTCCAGACTTTCAAAGTGGCCAGCAGATCATCGGTAACATCGTGAGCATACTACCCACTCCTTGCGCGGGCACAACGACTAAAAACCTGGGTAATCTTCCATAGTACAACATCCGTAGCTACATCAGCTTACTAGTTCCCAATAAAACTAGTATGTACTCAGTACAGTTCAAAACTTGTCCTAAGGGGCCAACAATAGTACGGTCCTTGACCGACACATGGGCTGCAACCTTGCAAACCATGCCCTCGCCGAGCACATGTGCTTGTCCTTTCCTCTATGGGGCCCGTCCACGTCCGCCACCTTGCGAGACAAGCTCTATCCAGCATCCTTGCCTTTGCTCTTTCCAAAACAGACTCGTTCGGTTTCCATTTACTTAATCATGTGATTAACAACTTATTCTTCTAACATTTGAGTAATTGACCTTGTGTACCGTTGATCCTACAATTAAGCATAGCAAATATTCTAGCAGGCTAACTGTACCAAGTATACCATCTACATAGGATTTATCCGGGGACAATGCAAGTGGATTTTCAGCCAATACCTACACTATGCACAATACATCCTAGACAGTCTACCAATTGTTGTACTGAAAATAAAGACTTTAAAACTAGGAGGATGCACCGGGCTTGCCTCGGAGCTACTACAACAGATGTTAGGGTCTTCCGGTATCGAGTTTTGATTGAGAGAGATATCCTTCCGAAGATCCTCGACCGACACTTCAACGTTTCCTAAATAACAAGATATCAATATCGATGAATGCAAAGACATGCAAACAATATGTATGATGTCAAGGCATGAATGATACACTCAGTAATAGAAATAATATGTTACGTAAGATGCTTCTTGAAGACATATGCTTAAGGTAAATTTATTTTAAATTACCTCCTTCATTAGCATATATAAAAGAAACTACTTAACATAGTAGTTAAAGGCATTTCATTCACATGAACACTTTTTCAAACTTTCTGTACAAAGGCAACACACCGGTGATATATGCATGAAATAACAAAAAGATAAGCAAGTTTCATCATTTTATGAGGAAGGGACTAATTTTGGAATTTAAAACAAGCGTTTCTACTAACATAAATTTCTAGGAAATTACAGGGTGCAGATATGGGCATAAGGAAAAACAGGGTGGTACTACATGATACAAGTTACATTTGTGCTCTTGTAGAATATTCATTTCATGCATAAATTAATTATTAGAAAATAAAATTCTAAACAAGGAATTAACCATAGAGAACTGTACATGCTGAAACATGATGCGTGTCATGCACCATATAAAAGAGCATGCTCAGAGGAGTCCAAAACATTTTGGTTTGCAATTTTATCACTTTTAGATAAAAAGATATGAATTTATTATGATTTACAAACTCCTAATTATTATGGAAAAACTATGAATCAAACATGTTGTTCATCAGCACCATTGGATAGATCTAGTTACAAGGAATCCAATTGGTTTCACTCAATTTGGCGTTCTAAAACAGAAGATATGATTTTTATAATTTAATTCAAAGTTTAGCATTATTTACAAGATTGCCATTGAGATTTTTGAATTAAACCAGCCGCGCTGGCAGCCACACGGGAGGTCACAGGGATTCGGGAACAGGAACAACTATGGCCACACGAGATCCAGGACAGTGTGGCCTTGCCTCGCGGTCATGGGGCTCGGTGGTCGAAGCGGGGCGGAGGCTGGCCGGAGCTGGCCAAAGCTCAACCGGAGGGCCCGGGGTGTAGTCCGTGAGCTGGCAAAGCACGCCGAGGTGGCCTAGAGGGCAAGCGCCCACCGGAGCATGGCAACGGCAGGCGGTGGCGAAAAGGGTTGGTCCGGTGGTGTAGCATGCTCAAGCGGGTGAACGAGGAGGGCTGGAACTTGGTCGCAGAGCTTCACGGGGGCTTGGGGAAGAGCGTCACGTGGTTTGCCGGCGCCGGCGCTCACCGGAAAGTGGTCCTTGACTTGGAGCAAAGGAAAAAAGAGGTCAATGAAGTTCGAGAGAGTGGTGCGCAGCTCCTAGGAGAGGGATTGGAAATGGGGGATCACCGTAGAGGGCAATTTCACGGTAGCGTCATCGGTGGTCACCGGTGTGCTCGTCGGGGAAAAACTCCAAATACGTGTAGCTCGGTGAGTGGTTTGCTTTGGTGTCGAATCTGAGAGGTTAAGCAGCTCATGGCGCGTCCATGGAGCTATGGAGCTTAGGTTGAGGTGCCCTGTGGCGGTGGTGCAACGAGGGGGAGGTAGTGAGGCAATGGTGGCTGGTGCTCGCCTCTTCTGCTGTGCGCTTGAGAGAGGGAGAGAGCAGGAGTGAGTGACTCGAGGGAGGGCTGGTGAGGGAGTGTTGGGTACGGGTAGGGAAGAGGTGCCACAGGAGGGGGCAGGTGGCGCAAGGCTTCTGCCTAAGTCTGCCTGGTGAGGGACAAGAAGGAGAGGTAGAGAGCTTGACATGTGGGGCCTAGGGAATATGTTAAAGGATTTTTCTCTTTTTCCCCTTTGTGATTTTTTTCTCAAATGTATGGCTCCAAATAAAATAGTTCCATTACTCAAATATTCCAAATAAAAATGGTAATGAGTAGTATTTATCTTGGAAGAGACATGCACGAAGAGTTTAGGTCCAAACTCCTTCCGGTTCATTTTCTATAATTCACTAGAAAGGGTTAAAATTTAAGGTTGTCGAATTTTTCTAGGTAGTTCTGTTTGTCCAAAAGACATGGGACTTGTTCCTACATTTTTCTTTTGTCTTATTCTACAACATATATTGTTTGCAGGGGCAATTGTTATAGGAACATTTTGACTTGTAGTTCAACCCAATACGAATTTGTTTGAATTTGAAATTCAAATCACTATGCATGTGACCAAAAATTATATATTGGGGCTCTACAAGGTTATTGGATAATTTTAGTATTTTTATTTCGGACGTTCGTGACATCGAGGGTGCCACAGAATGCAACTCCATTAGTAAGGATGCCCGTATAGTGACTCGATGATCTTCTTGATGTTACGCAAAGGCTTGGCCCTAGGTTTTGAGCCTAGCTTTTGATGCGGAGTCACTAGCATCAATGAGATGGTACTAGTTGAAAGTCACTGATTCTTCTTCTTCATCACCCAAGATTCCACATTGGAAGCAACCTCCTGTTTGGAATAACCAGCATCCACAAGCATCATGCATCAATATCTTGGAGAATTCTACATATTCCACGTCAAATTCTTCATCCTAGAACAGGATGAAACAAAACTCATTACCTCCACTAATGTTTCCTCACCTTGATCGCCCCTAACCTAAAAGTATGCGCTTCAATTTCCAAGCCAACGCTTCCTCCCGGTGATGACATGCCGCTCGAACCACCGTAGTGCTAACTAGCGAAGGTGTTGTTTCGAAAATGGAAAGCTGTTGTTATGGAGCATCATTGTCGGTCACCAGCCTTCATCTCCGGAAAGACTATGTGTGAAACGTACATTGTCATGGTCACCCTACACATACAACTCTCAATTAAGCCATCTCAGAATCGCGTGACCCCTTCATATACAAGAGAAACTTCTCCTCCAATCTTCTCTCAAAATGGTTGCCCACCACTACCAAACAACCCCCCCCCCTCGGGAATTTTTCTATCCATGGCACCCAATCGAGCAATGTAAGATCCCAATGATTGTCTCCATTGCCAATCCATTATATGCTTAAGCTCACTATGATGGGCTTATATCTTTTTAAACCGGCGGCACCCTTGGTGAGCTAGGTGGCCACTAGTATGGTTGAGGGCATCGACGAGGGAGCGCACTCGTTCCTATAGCCGATGTGTGGGTGATTCTTATACAATGGCTTGGGGGAGGTAGCAACTACCAGTGGATGCCGCCGGACCTTCCGCCGAGCTCTTTTGATGCCTAGAGGACCATTGCAAGCTCCGGTAGCTACCTCCGTGAGCCGCTCATCCAAGGAAGATCGGTATGCCTTTGCCGGCACTCCCTAGGTGCCCATTTTATATGTGAATATGACCCCAATTATAGTGTAATTGATGCCAATATAGTCCATTTACCTATTAAAATAGCTATATATTCGTATATGCATGGTTTTGGAGCTTTATTTCAGATATTGGTAAAATTGGCATAAATGAAGGCCTTATGGAGGACATGGGACGGATAGGGAGAAGAAAGACCGTTATGTCGATCGACACGTACATGTGTTGATCAGCACCGAAGGAGAATTGGCCCATCCATGCAGCCCAAGGTCCATTCCATAATTATAGAAGGTTAATTGCACGAGATACTCAAAGATATCTATATGGAAGAGATTAAGGAAACTGCAAGACTCAAGCGTGCAATGCAAGCCATTATCTCGAAGATCATGACATAGAAGGCCCACATAGAAGCTATGGAAAGCAATAGAACCGACTCGGAGAGGAGATCGACGAAGACACGGTGTGTGCCGATCGGCACCGCCTCCGTGCCGATCGGTACATTGAGGGATTCATCGGAATCCGACTCCTCTACGTGCCCGATCTCTACAAATACTTGTAAAACCCTAGAACGACAGGAGTCAACAAAGAGGGACACCGGATTCATAAGTTAGATCCACCGGGCTTCGCCCGTTAGAATAGATCTCTAATTGAGTTTCAAGAACCATTGGTGATTAGAGCTGATCCATTAAGGTAGGCCTTCTAGATGGTGATGTATCTTATATTATGTATCTCAAGGATGATTGACTATGTTAATGATGGTCTTAATGATTTGTTGATCTTGATTCTATAATCATGCATGTGCTTGTTCCAATTGCTTAGTTCTAGGCTAAGTATTCAGTTGCTATCTTAATTGTGGCGATTAGGCTAGTACTCGGATCTTGTATTGATTATGGTTGCTTGATGATGCTAACGGTGTGGTTTAGTGGTGACAGAACTAAGCTTGCACAACATCATTAGATAGTCAAGTAGGGTAAGATGCCCGTGTGATTAAGGGATTGCTCTCGACAACGATAAATCAAGGGTCTCTTAGAAAGCATGGATGTTCTTATTCATCTAAGGTTTGCAATTGATCTACGTCATTTATCCATTATGATGCTATCCAATTAGGCATCCTGGTTACGATCTCAACTAGTAGATATTTGGTTACTCACATAGCTTACTCAGCTAATCAATTCTCTCGCATTGCTAGGTTTCCAGATCGGACAACGCACTGATTGGCACAAACAAGTGCGACGATTGGCAGCCCGGGCCATCAACACCTTCAACCTCACAACCAACAGTAGCTTAGTTAGAGTTATTATTAATAATATTTGATTCCCATTAGTCCTTATGGATTCGATTAAACCTTGGAATACTCTAAGAGAAAAAGTGCTACAATGTACACCGTCCTCTTGCGGTATATAAGTGGGTGGGTGCGTAGATATGACCAACAATCCTCCTTCACCGAGCTTTGTTTCTCTATACCAGGCTTCAGCACAAGCAAACATACCATGGAAAATGCTCGCCTACACGGACTAGAGAATGTTGTAGATTGTTATATGATTTGCAACATAGGAAAAACATCGAAAATTGACGAGAAAGATAGACTCATAGGATTTTTACAAGAGGTTGGACCTCTTGCTTATTTTCCTCCAAAACTTCAAAGAGGAAATACATTCCATAGAAATTTTGAAGCATTTGATAGGATTCAATCCTGTGTTCCAAAAGCTATCGGAGGAAATTATCCTATAGGAATTTAATCCTACAAAAGGAGGCCCAAATGTTAGTTCATGGGGTTATGTGGACTTCAACTGTACTTGAGTGGAGTAAAGTGAACTTTTTTCCAAAAAAAATAATCGATAGTAGTTTAATCATTATCATGCCCAATAAGCTGCATTTTGTCGTTGACATGTCATCGAGATGGCAGATATTCGAATTAGGTCCTTGCAATGGATCGGATTAGATTTTAAGCTGGGAAGGGTCTTGTTCGTCTACTTTGACTAATTCCCATCCATTTCATCTATCTCTTCCGCATGCATCATCACCTAAGCCCATCTATGCAAGATGCATTATGCGGTATGGTTCTTCCATTTACATATGAAAACTCGACCGACGGGAATAAGACTGTTCCCACAACTTTATTTGATAGAGAAGCTTAATCTTCTCTTGCCAAGAAAATCTACAAACCTTGGTCACCTTAACTAAAAATAAATCCACCCCATGCATACATACTGGATTTACGCAATGAGTTGATTTTTTTATATTTTTGACAAAGTATGCAGCACCGAGGTACCGAGGCCCCAACAAGTGGTCTTTACCACTGCATGTAAACCCCTTTGCCTTCTGTTTACATAAAGCCCTGACGTCTATTCTTAATTTTACAATTTATACATAAATTTTACCATTTGCACGCAATGCTAGAGTTTATTGTTTTATTTCTATTTACACTTATTGATAAATATCGTTTACATTGTTCTTAATGTGATTTGCACAGTATAGCAAGAGAGGTACTAGAATTGATGGTTATGATGAGCACATGGATCAGTTGAGGTGAGGCCTGTGCAAACACATTTTAAGGGTCATGGAGCCTGGATGATTTAAGCTTGGAGCACATGGTGTTTTTTTCCTTCTAACCATGTATGCGCGATTAAGTCATGGATGGTCTAGTCGAGCCGATCCCTAGCTACTGGCATCCAAATATTTAATATTCCAAACCATATTGGAAACAGAAAGTAAGTATAGCAATTGGTTAGTTACCCGTAAATTGAGTATAGGAGAGTTGGTTAGGTTAATTTCGGTGGAACTGATTTACTTGGGTTCAAATCTGTTACAGATGTTGTATTTACAACTAATTATTATTTCAGAACATATATGATGATTTTAAGAATCTCAAGATCAAGCCAGCTCGGTCTTTTGAAGACGCTTATATGGGGTAGGATATGGTTGATTGTTATCGTATTATCTTAAAAAAATGCAAGTTTATATCCATGGGATAGGTGTGCGTGTATATGAGTGTCCATATTTATACCAATGTTCAATTAAAAAGATAGTAATTTAGCCCTTTTCTTGCTGGATCACTCGTGTAACACGTGCATTGTAAAAATCCCAGCCTAAAGAAACATAATATGAGTACTCCCATGTCGCCAGGTTTTTTTAAGACAACTTAACATAGAGCTGGAAAACTTAAACACAGTTAGGAATTATATTGTAAATTATTGTGGCGGTTAACTATTCTACTTGAAGGGAAAATAAATAAAATAAATTGCTCGTGAGGTGAGACCTACACAATGTGTGAGTGAGCCCAATCGAAATTTATTACATGCATGTCCTCTAACTCGGCACGGCATGCATATGGACCTCGTGTTGCCCTCAGCTAGTCACATGTTTGGTTCTGGTTGGTACCGAAGAAATGATATCATTATTATATGTGCTTTGATACGGTGCTTGGCGGTACCTGAGGTACCGCCACCTTCAACTAATCTCAGCCGTAGTTTATAATTAATTTTAATTAGGATTTAATTAATTAAGTTAAGGGCATTTTGGTCAATGAACTTTATTACTGAACCGTACACGTCCGTGGCTCCTTCCTCCAGTTCTAATCTGCCGCCGCACTTCATCGCGGAACACGCACAGATCGCGTTGTTCCTTCGCCCTGCACCCCCTCCCCCCACCCACCCAACGGGCGCGACCTTGCCCTCGGCACCATCGCCCGTCCTCACCGGTGGCGCTGTCTATTTCCTGTCTTCGTCGTTGCTCCTGTTGGTCGTCTTGTTGGTGTACCTCTGCCGCAACGGGATGGAAGGCACGGCGAACAACAGAGGATAGTTCAGGGGCGGTTTGGCGAGGTGGAGCTGTTTCAGGTTGCTCTATATCCCCTGATTCGTGGTTGTGCTGTCGTTTTGATGGTTGACGTGAAGTCTTGTTCTCACTCGATCGACGGTTGCAACGGCGTTTCTTGTGTTCGCGCCTATGCTACCGCAGCCTGATTTGATTGCTGCAGAATCTCGGATGACAACCACAGCTCTTATTATATTTGCTGCTCATCAGCCGATTCTCAACTCAGCACGGCGGTGCAATTGTTGTTGCTTTCAACCTATCACATGCTTGGTTATATATCAGAGCTCCGCATGATAATAATAAAGGATAATGCTAACCGATGGACATGATAAAAGAAAAGAACGAAACGTTCTTGCTTGGCACTCGTACCAGCTCTAGCTAACGGTGCAAGCGGCGCGGGCCTGCCCGCAACGCCGCTAGGCCAACCCGCGCCGCAAGCCCGCTAATCGGCCCGCTAACCGAAGCAGGACTACACGGCGCGGGTTGCGGCTGCCCGCAATGCCGCTAGCCGCACCACCAACCCTAGCTGGCGCGCGAGGCACGACGCGAGGGAGTGCACCGCCAACCCGTGCGCGGCGGCCTGCTCCGGCGCCTCACCGTCCGCTTCGATGCCTAGGCAGCGTCGTCGCCATCTCTCTTCCCCGGAAGGGCCTCGCGGGCCACCTCTCGGAGCATGGAATCGGACATCTCACGGAGTCACGGGCCTCCGCCGCCTTAGCCTCCACGACGACGCCATCGATCACCGGCTAGATCCCGTTCTCCGTCGGACCGCCCAAAGCCGCGCGCCCGGTGCCGCCCGCCTCGCTACCACCATGGAGATGGGGAAGCAGGTACGCATCTCCGGCGAGCCTTTTGCCTCCTCTCCATCCGTCGCCGGGCACCATGGCGACCAAGAAGCAAGATGCTTGGCGACGCACCCTCATATTCCTCTTCCCCACTCGATTGCTTCGCTGCAAAGCTTCCAAATCCCAAGCAATCAGCTCCACTCCCAAGCCGGGTGCAACCCGCAAATCCACACAAACCCGACACCACCCCGAAACACAGCTCGATCTAGGGTTCCTCCTCCTCCGCCGCCCCCCCCCTCCCTCCTCTCCCTCCGGCGTTCCTCGCCGGTGGCGGGCCGGAGAGGGAAGCCCATCTCCCTTAGCTTCATTTTCCCCTTTCCTTGCAGTTCCCGGTGTTTCGTAGCTTGGGCCATGCGTCGCCATCGTCTCCTCTCGTCTCATGGCCACCATGGTGTTAGGTCGGTGCGTAACGGAGCATAAATGAAGTAGATATAGATTCTCTTCCTTCCCACGCCTCCTCTATGCTCGCCGACGTCTTCCACGGGTGGTTCGGTGCTAGATCCGCGGTCTTCGGGCCTAGATCGGGCGCCGCTCACCCCGGCTACGACCGCGGCAAGCTCCCTCTCCCGCCCCTCCGTCCCCTCGCCTCGACCGTGAGGCCTACATCCACCGCCCCCACCACCGGATCTTGGTCACCCACCCCCACCGCAGGTTCATCTTCTCCCCGTCGCCGGTTAACCCCGCCTTCTTCGGTGCTCCACCGGCGGCTCTTCGATCGTCTCTCCTCGGATCCGGGCTCCCTAGCGCCGGATCCGATGGAGGCAACCCGGGATCCGGCTGCGCGGATCTCCAATCCCTCCCTTGTCGCCACCGCCGCCGGCCCGCAAGCCCGCTCCGCCGGCACTACCCGTCACCCTTTGGGGAGGCCATCATCGACGGACCCTGCCTCCTCGCGCCGTCTCGGGCGCCGCCGAGGGAGACCTCCTCGCCCGGCGCGTGGAGGCTGCTCCCGCGGATCCCCGGGCCGGCGGCCAGGACGCCGCCGTGGAAGGCCCCCGCGCCACTCCGGCGCCGCGCGTCCTAGGCTTCGTTGAGGGAGGCCCCGCGTCGGCCCTGCCGTCGCCAAGGGAGGCCCCCTCGGGCCAGCCTAAGGGCTTGCCTTTGCTTGGCCCACCCGGGTTGGGCTTTGGGCCTCCTAAGGCCGGGCAACTTGGGGTGCCCACATCTCCGAGTGTTGTGCATTCACTTTTTCTCTCCTTGCAGAGTATATTGGACTTCAATGCAGGCTTTCACCGATGGCGTCCGAGTCTACGACGTCGACCTCGTCATTCCGTACTCGAGTCTTTGAAGACGACGACCGCTACGGGTGCATCGAGCGATATCGTTCGACTCGGTATGTCCGGTTGTTGAAGTGTTGTCGACCGCAGGTGTCGATGCTGCCTTCCTTATGCGTTTGGGTGAACCACAAACAAATTCCTCACCGACGATGTTGAATCCTACCGGCAGTTCGTACCTCGACCAACCCCATGCTTATTTCAAGCGAAGCCCTCCCGACGACACTATAATAGCTAGTCCGTCAAAAGCAATCTTTTGTGCTACTTGTATTTTGCTCGTTTGGAGCGTTGTAATCTACACCCACTCGGAGGTGTTATATCCTAGGAATGCTTGCATTCCAGTGTTTGTAATATGTCGTTTATAAATACAAACACGAACCTTTATAAAAAAAATCCCAAGCAATGGCGCCGTCGTTGCCGGAGGCGCCAGGAGATGATGTGCTCCTGGTGGATGGTGAGGCGGACCTCATCAGCAACCTGCCCGACGACGTTGTCTGTTTTTTTTTCTCAGTGTGTAATTGATGATTCTGTAATCATGGCAAAATGCTTAAACAGAAGTTGTCTAACTGTCACTAGTGTCACAATATTGAATTTGCAGACATTGTCACTACTTGACGTGTGCGAGAAGGAAGACATCTGAAGTGTTTGCGTAGGTTGTTGCTTGAGCTTTTAGTAAATATATCATCCTTTCGGAAGCAGAGCATATCTGTAAATCGTTGCAGTTTGCATTGGGAAAAGGTTTCAGTGAAGAATATGTCTGAAGAAATGTGGTTGTTTCTGAATCCTGATTTTTTGTTCCAAGTGAAACTTGAAAGCTTTATGATTTTTATGTGACGATAATGAATATCTGTATGCTAACGTTGAGCAAGTATCGCGTTAAGGCAGTTCGCATGCATCGGTTAACTTTGGTCAATGAATTCCTACACTGAAGATACTGCATTTTATTTTCAGAACCTGTCTGCTTACCTTTCTGACTTTCTGAGTCTCTCGATCTCTCGGTGTGTGTGTGTAGAGTGCAGTTTAACATAGGAAAATTTTGGTTGAAATTATGAGCTATTCAGATTCAGGAGGACACACATGTTGCATTAGGCGATTGAATCCATATGCGTCAGTTGTCAATGAATTGATTTACTGAAGGTGTACTGTATTTTCTTTTCAGAACCAAAATATGCAGAGTTCCTTCTCTGTTCCCCTTCCCACTTTCCAAGCAAGCTCATTTTGGTAGCTAATAAGGAACAAATTGACCGGAACCCCTTCTCTGTGTTACCTTTCAGCAAAGCGGGAGGCAGTGGAAAACAGAGGTTACAGAGCCCCAAAATCTCTTGGATTCCTAGGATTACGCTATAAACCAGCCAGCCGGCTCGTCTATGGATGAGCGACGCCGCGATTGCTTCAGAAGCAGCGATCGGCGTGGTGCGATGCAAGCAGCTCGCGATGCGGCTTGACGCGGGCAGCCGCGCAGGCCTGCAAAAGTATTTGCGGCTCGTGCGGGATGCGGGGCGGGCAGCCGCATCCCGCGCCGCTTGCATCGCGAGCTCTAGCAACGAAAACAATTGTTAATTGTTTCTTTGTTCCTATCCTAACTACTGTCTTCCCGCCAAAACAAAAGAATGATTAATTATAATTGCAACACTTGTGTCAAATATGATATTTGAATCTGGGTGGATTAGTTCCACCATAAACAACCCAAGAAACTGTTTACAAAAAAAAACTCAGTTTCATGCATAACTCTGCTCAATTTAATTAACTAAACAAACCTATACCAGATACTACAGGGATAAGCAGAGATATACTATAGCTTTGTTTCATCTTTTTAAATAATCTGTTCCACGAGTAAAAATCGCTAGTTCAATAGTTCATTCACGCATAACCAATTTCTTACATCTTTCTCAAGAATTTACTCTCCACTTGGATTTTTGTTTATGCCAGAGACTACAGGGATTTATTTGTTCACCTTCCTAATGATTTACTCACCGCACATTGATGTGCAGTACATCGAGTGCATTGAAGACATGACAACCCTTTGAAGGGCAAATCAAGATGGGATGGTGTAGGAGTTTGACCGACTCAAGGCGCAGTGCTATGGGTTTGATCAACCACCATCTCCACCGTCGTTCCATGATTAGAGTGCCCAAGATGGAGGCACATGTATCGGTTTCCCGGTTTGTATTTTCTCTTTTATTTTGCAATCTTTTAGTTATTTCCTTATCTGTGTGTGAACAGGTTGAAAAACCTTGTACCAGGTGTGTTTAATTATATAAGTGTGCTAGTAGTAGTTTAAATTATGCAAGTGTGCTAGTAAGACCATCACCATGTATTCGAGGATCCATCTTAATATGATGGCGAAAATTATGCTCTTTTAAGAAAAGTTTGTTACATTCGTTCTTATATTGAGAAGTATTGGTGATAATCAAAAGATGTTGAGCATTAAAATATCAAACATGAACTTCAAAGTTATTTAACAAGTATGAATTATGTGGAGCAAATTTTGAATACCCATGTGCTTGAATTAAGATGTCCAAGTTTGAAGGATTAGCTTAGTACCAATTATTTATGAAAATAAAAATGCTTATGTGAACTTCGGAATTATTTTATCAATGATCATACCTTCCAATGTCATATATTCTTGAGCAAAACTTGTGAACCTTTGATAGAAGTAAAAGAAAGAAAAGGCATCCACACCCTTCCTTCCATCATAAATTTGGGAAATGCGTGATTTCACACTTTTACACTTTGAGATTGCATGGTGAGATTTGAGTTGAATTTTTGCCACATACCATGGCACATTAAAGTTTCCATTGTTTTTGAAGGTTTAGTCAATCACACATTTTGTATTGAATATATTTAGATTCATCCAACGTTCATTTCCATGTACATTCCCGAAACTGCCTCAAATTTTTAATTCTATGAAACTGAGATAAATGGTCTATATTAAATAAGAGGAACGTCTAAACGCAAGATTTTGATCCTGGGAAGGAGAGAGAGGACCTAAACTAAAGGAGGATTTAGAGGTAAAATTTGAGCCAGATAGTGGACATTTAGAGGTAAAATATGTAACAGCTTTTCTAGAGTTGTTGAACTGAGCCCCATAAAATTGAATTTATACTCTCGACGTGTGGAATATATAAAAAAAAACTTGAGATGAGAATCAACCATTGATAAAGAAGGTATAGAAGAAGAAAAAAAAGCAAAATAACAAAACGAAGTTAGCTGAACAAGATAGTTTCTGTCGGCCCATTAACTATTTGAAAGGCCATAGGCAAAGGCCCACCCCAACCAGGATTCGGTCATCACCTTTACGACCATTTTGACCGTTAGATACTTAGTAGTGATGGCCAAACGGGCCGCCCATTAACTCACCGGTAACGACCGTTATCTTCCTTATGCCCTGCCCAGCTGCCCTAACCGCATAGCGTATAGCAACCGCTCCGCGCGACCGCCCTGCATTCCGGCCCGTAACTGTAACGGCCGTCACACCTCCGTCATCTCGCTCCCGTCCCGTTCCGTTTCCACCCCCATATCCTGCTCCTGCTTTTACTACCGCCCTCTCTGCTACGGTCAATGTCAGTCAACAGCTGCCCGTCCTTACCTCCCTCACCCACCTCTCGAACCCTCCGGCCCTCCAAACCCTAGCTTTCCCCACCTCGCTTCCTCCATGGCCGCCGGCGATCCGGAGCCGGAGCCGACCGAGGAGAAGTGTCCCTCCCCTAAGGAGGAGGCGGAGCCCGCCAAGGCCGAGGAGTCTCGTTCGCCGCCGCCGCCACCGCCTCCCGCGGCCCCGGCTGAGGAGAAGCGGCCAGCAACCGAGGCCCCGGCCGAGGTGGATACCCGCCCGCCACCAGAGCCCCCGGGGCCCCCACCGGGCTTCTCCGCGTACGTGGAGAAGGAGATGAAGACCGAAGCGGACAAGGGGGCGAAGGAGATGGTGGCGGAGGACAAGGTGGAGAAGGAGAAGAAGAAGGGGAAGGTGGTGGAGGTGGCGGAGGTTAAGGTGGAAGAGAAGGAGAAAGGGTTTGGAGCGACCCGCCGACCGGCTGGGTCTGGCGTGGACACGCCCATCCTCGCGGTGCCGATGGTGGCCGTGCCATGCTTCATCGCGTCTCCAGGGTTCCCGGTGCGGTAGCCCATTCCCCTCTCCATTTCTCTGTTTTTTTTTTTGTCTATTTATGAGCGTCAGATGTTTTTTGCTGTGAATGCTTAAATCGGTGCAGTTTATTTCGTTTTCGAACTAGGGGATGGATTTCTCTTCTCAGGACTCAACATTTGTGAGTTGGTTCATATGTGTAAAGTGATAGTTGATTTCCTCTCTTAGTTAACCTTAGTATGATGTCACTGCAGGTGCCAGAAATGTTACCTATTAACGTAGCTGTATTTTGCAATGCATTCTGAAACATATCTTGCTGCATTGAAAATTACAAATGACTAGGCATACAGGATTAGGGTGATCTTATTGGTGACAGGCCTTAACTTGTATTTTAAACCTCTTTCCTTCTTTTCAATTGACTGAAACCTTCGATCAACATGATTTGTACTAGGATTTGTATTGTTATTTATTTTTTTAGCGTTATGTAACATGTAGATAAAGGATAGACTATAGACAAAAATTGCTTTTTGTAGACCATCCGATTTCGATGTAGTGTTGTTGGATGTGAATGGTGATTGAAAGTTCCCCAAACTTTCAATCGCCTGAAAATTAGCAAACCCCTGTTTTAATTGTAAACTTCTTAGGTCCAACAGTTTAGTGCCCCGCAATTTATTCAGATTTTTTTGAGCATCCTCAGCAATTTAGTGTCCTGCAATTACTAAGGTTTAGTGGTTAAGGATACGAGCATCTTCGTAATAAGGACCTGGAGTTCCTCGGGACTAATTCACAGTTAACAAACTGAATTTTTGTATTCTAGCCTTGACACTGAATCAGAACCACAATAAATGGCAGCAAAAATGACTTATGTGTGAACACTGAACCAGAACCACAATAAATGGCAGCAAAATGACTTATGTGTGAATTAGAGCACTTTGATAACCTTAGGTTTCTTCTACTACATGGCATGGCTGGATTATATCGCAGCCATGTATTTTAATGATTTTGGGTTTACTGCTAGAAACATGTTGCTTCCGGTTTAACAATGTAACACTAACAAACGAACTTTAGCACGGTCAGTAGTTTGATATTCCTTAATAAGAATGTCACATCTAGGCCAAGTAAAATGTATATAAGCATGTTTAAATAAAGTTACATCATATTGGCCACATAGCTTTACGACACTTCTGTGAATATAAGTGTGCAATGTAATGTTTATGGATTTCTAAGTTACGTAGTGCGAATGATTCTTGTTATACAATATTTACCGTTTATGTTAAGGGTATAAGAGTCTTATTACGAGTGTTTGGTATAGTTTTTTTCCCCTATTGGCTATCTCTTTTATATAGCCCTCATGGGTATATGGTTATTGATTTATAGAAGTGCTGTTTATAACAGTTTCATCTGCCGTTTAATGTGTTAAGAGGCTGTACTAATTTTCTCAGCTATTATCATATATTCATATATTCTTCAGGTAGTATGTCAGTGAAATGTGTTTGGAAAACTTCTCCATAGACAGGTATAGGATATTAATTTAAATGCACTAACGTGCAACATGGTTTCCGTGTCAAAAAAATATGCATACTATCGTTTGGTACAAGATCTCTATGGTCTATGCCTCTATTGTGCTTTCTGCTAATTAATTACATAGAGATGTAAAATAAGTTCCCTTTTCTGAAAATTAGGGCCAATTTATGATGAGTCATCAAGCAGCTTTGGCGAGTGTTACAGCTCAGGCACAAATGCAATTGCAATCACCAACCTCATCTTCATATTCAGAAGCACCATCAAGTCCATTTTATATAACACCTAAAGCTATACTGCCACTGCAGCAAGCACAATCAGTGACTGAAGGAACGGTTAGTACACCAATGGCAGACAAGTTGTCTTCACCTGACTCGAAATCGCATCACCATGTTGTAAATATGGTAGCAGATGGCTTCAACTGGAGGAAATATGGTCAGAAGCAAGTGAAAAGTAGCGATAATTCCAGGAGCTACTACAGGTGCACCAATTCAGGTTGTTTGGCTAAAAAGAAGGTTGAGCATTGCCCTGATGGACGTGTTGTGGAAATCATATATAGAGGTGCACATAACCATGAACCCCCACAAAAGACCAGATTCGCTAAAGAAAGGGTGCCTCCTATTCGTGTTCCTTCTGGGGATGAAACATTGCGACTTGTGAACACAGAAATTGTAGGTCCCCGTACACCTACATATAAATTAGATCAGAGCACTATAACCGAAACTTCAGAGAATGCTTCTGAGCAGCAGCTCTTTTGCTCAAGTGATTGTGAAGGTGATGCGGGTAACAAATCTGAAGATGAACATCCTAGTTCAGGGCCCCTGCAAAAGCGAAGGTAATTTGCTGCTTTTCATGGAGCTTGAATTCAAGCACATTTTCATGATTAATTGGTATAACTTTTCTCTTCTTCAAATTTTTTTCTTTGAGCAGGGCAGTTGAATTCTCCACACCTAACTTCACCCCAGTTCTCAGAACTGTCAGAGAACAAAAGATTATTGTGCAGGCTGGAAAGATGAGCGATGGATACAGATGGCGTAAATATGGACAAAAGATCGTAAAGGGAAATCCAAACCCCAGGTATGCGTTGCTATCTCATCTATGGTTACTGCAGTTAGATGGTTGCTACTTGCTACATCTATTCTAGGTCAAGTTGACTTTGACATTCAGTTTAATGACAGCAAAGCACTGTTAGGATCTGCATAATTTTTGTTATGTTCTGCACCCTGTGATGAATTATAATTAGCAGATTTTACTTTTGTCAATATGGACTTGTGGAGGCTTGATATCATCCTGTGCCTCATGATGCCTTCTCTTTCTTGACTCGCACTAGGTTTATAATATTTTTTATCTCAATTTCTTTGTAATGCTTCTTCCGTTGACTTTTCAATAGTAGTGTGATTTGATAGTTCTATACATAAAAAATTATGTACAATTTACATCTGATGGTGCATCTGGATGAAGAACGGCTGATGCAACACCACCGTAACCATAAGTCACTTGTTGCAATACTTTTCCTTTGTGCCATGTGTACAGGTAAATAAGAAATAAAAAATGCATAACTTTTCACCATAATTATGAAGGTCACATTTATTTGTACTATACAATATATAGTAGAAACTGACTGAATTATCCAGAAAGTTCCTTTGTATTTTAGAATATAGCAAACTGGCAGCAGCTCAGTTGGTTAGTGTCTCAAGTTATGAGGCCTGCCACCAAGGTGTGCACAATTTGTGGAATTTAAATGATAAAATCCCCTGGTTGACTAGCGGCAATAACACTCACTTGGGTGCTAGGTATCCCGGCCGTAGGCTGGTTTGGGCTCTCCTAGCTGGGGTAGTTGCAGTGATCACCAACACGGTCAATGGTGTCCATTTATGTAGCCCTATAGGGTAATGCCGAGGTTCGCGACCAAATAAGGTTGAGCTTCTCTATCAAAAATGAAAGGCCATGAATGTGGTCTTACGGTCTTACCCCCATCAGTCGATTTTTTATTTTAACATATAAATCTTCAAACGTAAATTGCTTGATGCACTATGTTGGATCGATATAAAAATTTGCTATTCTTAGTGAAATTTTTTTGTACATGTTAAGCCATATGAGGTGACATCAGATCATCCTGCATGCTATACCCATTTAATCGATCCAGTCCATTGTTGTTCCACTTTCGTTACAGTATGGGTTGGGGGTCTATATAAGGTGGTGCTGGGTGGTAATTAAAAGAATAAGTATTGTCAATTGTTTGACCAAACAGCTGGGGAGGCCCATGGCCTCTACTAATTTTTATAATTTAATTAGAAAAAGTTATATACAATGTGGTCTAGGACCATAAGCCCAAAAAGGAACCCTACAGAAATGAGTAATTTACATATAATACATAGCCATTTGGCTTTCAAACTAACGTACTTTGGACAGTTAGTGTATACTTTACTAAATGTTCAGATCTGAGGAAGGTTTATTGTGCTAACCTGTATGCCTTATTTTACTAGTTAGTTTATAATTTATGTTTCTTCTTTGCCTTGTTATATTGTGCAAACACTGTTCAAACTCATCTACTTTACTAACTTTTCAATGTGATCTGAAGAAGGTTTATTGTGCTGACCTGTATGCCTTGTTTTACTAGTTAGTGTATAATTTATGTTTCTTCTTTGTTCACCCTCTGCAGGAGTTATTACCGATGTACATATGGTGGATGTCCTGTCCGTAAGCATGTTGAGAAAGCAGCAGATGATGGTAACAATATTGTAGTTACTTATGAAGGAAAGCATAACCATGATGAACCATTTAGTAGAAGCAGCAGTGAATTGAGAGACATACCAGTTTCTGTGATCACACCATTGACAACCACTGAGCAACCAAACACATCTGAATCGACATCTACTCCAGCAGCAGCAGCAACTAGGGAGCAGCCCAGCTCTTCAGCCTCAGCATCAGTGATTACTCCATCCGCGCCAGCCACTGATCAGCCCAGTGCATCGACCTCAGCATCAGATGAAAAGCCTCCAGCTAGCATGCAGAAGGATGCCGCTGTTAAGTCTGGGAAGGACAAAACTGTAGAACTGGGAGGTGACAAGGCACTCGAATCTGCACAAACCCTGCTCAGCATGAAAACAAATTCTGATGAAATCAAGAATCCTGTCCTGAAAGGAACGTCTGCTGCAGTTCCTGTCCAAAACAGCTGATTTGGAGATAAGGTGATTTGATTGATGTACTAGTTTGTGATATTTATTTATTGTTATTGTGTTAGTTTGTGTATGGGATGGTTGGCATGGAAGCATTAGGTTCTGAAAGCCGTGAACAAGTTTCCTCCTTGTATAGATTTTCAATCTCTAGAGTGTGTATAGATGCTGCTGCGTTTCTTACCGAGGCTAAACGACAAGGAGACCAAATAGCATGTGTGGGGAGTTTCTCTTGGGAACAATTTATGTTGTATTGTTCTTAGTCTGATTTATTGCAGAGCTAATCTGAGATAATGTCAGCTGTATTCAGTGTTGTAGCATTGTTAATCTGAGATGTATTAATTTGAAGTTCATAAGAGGATGCGCTTTGTGGGAATCCTGTGCTGGAAGCATCAACGGCAAAGTTATGGCATGCTGGATCATGTTTCTTGAGAGGCTTTGTCGATGAGAAAGCTGTGGTCTTCAAGACTTCCCTAAGGATATTTGTCTGAATCCACTGCCCTGTATGATTTGTTTCTCAACCAGTATTGGAAATACATGTCGAATTGAATGGCCAGCAGGCATGTTCCCTGTGAATCTATGTACAGAGCAACCCAGATGCTACTTGGTCGCCAACGCGAAGCTGGGCGCCGGCTCAAAGTCGTTCACCGCTTTCTTCACGGCCTCTACATCGATGTCTATCAACTTGCCCGTCGCCGAGGTGATGACGGTGCAGCTGGCCTTGTCCTCCACGTAGGGCAGGAACAGCTTCACCTTGTCGGCCGAGGAGAACAGCGCCACACTGGCAGAGCATGGCATGACAATGGCATTAGCCAAGACACAAAAGGAAAAAAGAAACAGACAGAAGAGATGTGGTACGTTGAATTACCATGGCTTGTCGCGGGCGTTGGCGAGCTGGACGGCGGCGGTGTTGGTGGCCACGACACCGGCGGAGTCGTTGATGAGGCAGGTGAGCTTCAGACAATCGGAGAAGGAACAGAGTAAGTAGAGGACCTTTCAATGTGTTGCCAAGGGCACAGCAGAAGTGTCATGGGGAGCCTACCTGGCCAGGCGTGGTGATGAAGAGGATGTTGGTGTCGTCACCCACAATCTCCTGAACATCTTCTCTGTGCCTCTCATGAGGGATCACGAACAGAGGCTTGAGCCCCTTCTCGCCGTCAGAGCTGCCGCCATTATCACGACACGGAACACAGAGAGACCGTCACTCAAATACTCAGACTCAGCTGCATATAGTACATTGCAAAAAAAAAAAGCCAAGAAAACGAAACTGAGTATCAGGCGGATCACCTGATCCCCTTGACTATCTCGGCCCAGTGCTCGAGCGGGAGCAGGCAGTCGCCGTCGCCCCTGGACGTCATGCTGGCGGCGGAGTCGGAGGCGATGCCGTGGACCACGACGAACCTGCCCTTCTCGACGCCGGCGCGGCTGTACTTGTCCTCCACGTACGCGCGCAGCTTCTTGGAGATGGACACGCGCAGCGGCGGCACCGGCTGCTGCGGCACGTTCTTGGCCGGCCGGCCGATCCACTCCAGCATCTCCTTGTACCTAATAAGATTATTAAGTTGGAGAAGTTGCGTTGGCGGATTAGGATTAATAATCAGACTCGTGGAATTGGAAGTCCGGCCGCCCAAAGGCATCTCTGAAGCTGCTTATTATTACATGTGGTAGCCTCCCTCGGAGAGGTTGGCGGTCGGCGCCGTGAACGTCTCGTTGAGGAAGAGCCCTGCGCCGGCGCTGTTGACGTTCGGGTACACGTAGCCCACCTTGTCGCGGGCCGACGACATGAAGAGGAAGAGCGCGTGCCCGAGCCCGCCCACCCGCGTCGACACCACCAGATCGTAGTACCGGTTCTGCACCACCGCTCCATCATATCACCAACAGAATGTGCAATTCATTTCCAGAATACTACTACTTTACCTAAAAAAGAAAGAGAGAAAGAAAGAACGAAAAAAAAAAATAAAGAGTCACCTTCATGAGGCCGAGCTGGTGCGTGTACTCTGCCGGCTCGGGCCAGTCATCGTCCGGGTCGTAGACGTTGGCGTACCTGACGTTCTTGCACATCTCGTAGACCTGCTTCCCCCTGGCGTTGGCGACGACGTCGATGAGCACGCCGGGGTAGCGGTCGCGGAGCATCTGCACGACGGGGAAGAAGAGCACGTTCTCGTAGACGCCGCCGGAGACGACGCAGCAGGCGCGGCGCACGTCGCCGCGGACCTTGGAGGCCAGGCTGTCCAGCTCCGGGTTGTACCCCATGGGGAACCGCAGGAAGCCGTACGGGTTGTCCGGGTCCTCGGGCGGCCGCGGGTCCTCCTCCTGCTTCCCGCCGGAGAACACGCCCTGGTAGTCGAACTCCTCGTCCGCGCCGTCGTCGAACGGGTCCAGCCACGGGTTCTTCTTCTTCGCCGCCCACACCGCCACGCCGCGCCGCAGCTGCTGGTGCTGCTGCTGCGGGTGCGCGCAGCAATATTGCCGGACCGGCAGGAGCCGCCAGGGGCTTCGCCGCCGACGGCGCCGTGGCCATGGACGCCGACATCGTCGGCGTCTGCAGCATGGTCACAAGAAGACGATGCACGCTGCTGACGATGAGCTGGGTCTGGATAGTGTTGTGTTGGTACCTGTCTGGACTGTTCCGTTTTCTGTTTCGGGATGAGAGAAGAGGGTAAGGGAGGAGTGGAAGAAAAAGAGGTTGGATTTTGAGTGGACGAGCTTCTGTTGATAAAAGTGCACGGATGCTGGCATGCGTATGGTGTTTTCGTCTTCTCTTTGTCCTTATTTTTCCATTTCTCTCTCTCTCACAGCGCTCCATGTAGTTGAAATGTTCCATGTATGTGGGAGATAGTTGAAATGTTCCATGTAGGATGTCACAATAGTTACAATGAACATGCCATACTTCTCCAATTCTTTTTCTTCTTGCCGTTAGGACAAGAAGATTACTTCATTTTTTAACTAAATTTTGTGTCCTAATGTCGTAAAACAAAAAGAATGAAGGGAGTATAATGCAAGAAAAGAAGAGTTTTGAGCATGTCCATCCATACTTCATACTCGACACTTCCACAGGTATGTGGGAGAGAGAGAGGAGAGGGATTATCAAGACCTTGAATATTCTTGTAGTTCAAGATATGAAAAGCCTCTTTGACCTGATGGCTGAGAGCAATCTCGTCAAAAAGACAAATGTACTTCAGAATCATGTTGTCTTATAATTGTAATACATATGGATTTCCTTTTTGGTGATTTAAAATTTTTTAATTCTTGAAAACCTATTATTTTATCATAAATCAAGAACGCCCGCCGTAGCTAGACAGGATATACTTCACAAGCTTGCATAGCTGGAGAGATGAAAACAATACATAAGCCTTAACTAGAGCCCAATCTTTACTGATATGCGTACATGATTTCCTAAACCGTTAGAAGTGATTTCTCACTTTCCTTTTTCCGCCTCCTCTGACGATGCTATGTCTATCCCTTCTGGATATGAGGTCTCGTTTCTCAGCATGCTTGTCATAGAAGACTGATGGGTAATAAGGATCCGCACCAAAGAGTTGCATAGCTCAGTAACATCATACTGGCATGCATCATTAACTGCAGAGATTGGGTTTAACCCTGGTTCAACGATGTACAATGGTAGTTATAAGTTCCTACTACTGCATAGTGTTTATTTTCTCGTGATTATATTAAATTTCCGAATCATTAATAAAATTCTCAATTTGGTACTAAACAAAGGATTGCACGCCTAACATAGGTCTTGATGTGCCACATGGAACCCAATTGGTAATTAATGGTTGACTCGATTAGGGACGGACGACGTCGTGCGGAGATCGAACAACCCACCACGAGGTTGTCTGTCCAACAATTTTAAAGTGAGCCCGGGCTGCTAATCTGCTATATAGAGTACTTTGCATCTACGAGCATGTGCAGTGTCAAGGAATCCTACGAAAAATCATGCAGCATCGCGGTCGGCTTCAGGCGACGTGAATTAGTCGTGCATGCGTATATTTTTTTTACGGACACGCTGGCAGAGTTTCTGGAGAAAATCCCTAATAAAAAGCTTCATCACCACGAGAGTTGCAGGACGTGCTAGTATCAAACATGTGACACCCCGTGTCACAAATTCATAATATTACTGTGCTAACAGGAGAAGTGCTTGTGCAAAGCAAAAAATCATCTGGCTAGTCACATGAAATAATAGGCTAAAGTCCTATTAGGGTTTTTAATATTCCAAAACCCTAGCTATTGAGATCTCAAACATTTTCCAAAGTGGTCACCCCAAATTTTTACACAACCTGGTAGCACATATCAAGACATGATTTTAGGACATTTTTCTTGAATTTTTGGAGCAGCACAAATCCCTAGAAAAATCCAACTCTAAGCAGAAACAGCACCTGTTCAACAATTTTTGTAAATTTTTGCATTTCGAATTTGAACTTTGGCCTTTAAGGAAAGTTGTTACACATAATCTACCGGACCCACAGAAATTTTGGTTTGCAAAAATGTCAAAAGGGTCAAATTCTATGAGCCATTTACAGAGAAGGACCGCAGTGGCAAAGTCGTAATTAGAAGGAACCTTCGAGCAACAGGGGCAAGCACAGGAGCTCGGGGCCACCGCCGAGAGTGCTCCGGCGTTCGTGCCCATCCCGGCCGGTCGAGACGCCGCCCGCCTGCACAGCGCCGCCCCACGCGTCCACGATCGCCATGGTTGCGTTGTTCTCACGCGGGATTGTGCACCGTCCATGGCCGCCATAAAAATCGCTTCCCGGCCGCCGCCGCCCGAGCACCACCCCGCCGCCCCATCTCCTTAGGCCAGCTCCCCACTCTCTCAGCACGTCACGAGCATCGCCCTAACCCTAGCAAGCTCTCTGGAGCACGAGCCCCCCAACCCCGCCGAGGTTCGAGCGTAATCCCGGTTTCCCCACCAATCCCGCCGGCCGCCATTGTTGGCCGCATTCCCTCTCCGGTGAGCTAGCTTTCGATTCCTCTCGCTAGTAGCACCCTTTGGTTCCAATCTACCTCGTGTAAGCTTGGTTCGGTGTTTGACGCAGCAGCTCGCCGGGAACGCCGTCAAGCCGTCGCGCCGCACCGCAGCCCACCGCCACCTCACCGTCGACACACCACCACGGTGAGCCTCCCGGGCTTTGGGGTCTCGCGGCGCATGCGCGGGGCTCACCGGTGCTTACCGATCCACGCGCCCCTCCTCTCTCGCCTCCACTCACCGCCGGCGGCCTCGCCACGCGCCCGCGCACGGCGCACGCCGCGCACGCCACGGCTGCCCTGGCCGCGCTCCAGCACTTAGAAATTTTTTCGAACGCGCTGGCCGAACCCAAAACCGTGAACGTTAAAGATTTTAGAAAAATCGTAACTCGAGTTATACGCCACGGATTTGAATGATTCAAAGCGCCTTAGAAAGGTTGTAACATGTACTACAACGTGGTGAACATGAACACCTATGGTTATATAGTAAAAATTAATTTTTGAGTGAGATGAAAATGCTATCGTGACCAAACGCATAAACAAGATTGCATTTTAAAAATGATATAACTTCTGGACCCCAGATCCAAACTACATGAGCAAGGGCTCTTTAGAAAGTATATAACTTGTACTTTAACATGGTAACATAAGCCCAGTACTTCATGTGTAGAAAAATAAAGATTTAAGCACTCTAAGATGCTAATCCGTTATACCTGCGTGACAACTTGCCGTTTTTGAAATTCAATAACTTTTTGAATACAACTCCAATTGAAACAGCCTTAAGCTCGTTGTAAACCTTGAGTTGTGTACTTTACGTTAACCAACATGAATCACCTAAGTTCTATAGCAAAATATTAAGATTTGGACACCTTAAGAGGGCTTCACAGCCAGCCTGGCAGTCCAGACTTAGCTACACAATTAGCTGAGAATTTGGCTAAACTCAAACTACCTTTTTGCTTTCTGTTATAGCTAGATGATTTTTCACACTTACATGGCACAATTAAACATGTCATAATAATGTCTATCTTTTTGGGCAAGAACGGTCATATATGACGTAGATTAATCGTAGCAAACCACATGAAATGACGAGTACTTATGTGCACGATGTTTAACGAAGTGATAAAACTTCATCCTAAGAAATAAGCATCAACCTCTAGCACACTAAGTAACAAGGAAGTATACCATATCTTCTTGATCTTCGAAAACCAGCATATACGTTTATACTAATTGATGGACAATTTACCTAATTAGAAGGTTGTCCCCATGAAACAAACCGCACTTACCACCATCATGACCATATCATCACCAATCAAGAAGTGTTTAATTCATGCAAACGTTTCGCTATATTATCTTATTGAGAAAGTTCCATGAACTATAAAAATACGAATTTATCCATTACTCATACCCTTCATATGCACTCATATAGGAATCCCGACCGGAGCCGAAGATCAAGGAGGGCACCAACTTGAAGTGAGCGAGTTCGAGTGTGCTGACTACGAGCCGAACCAAGGCAAGCCCCGGAGCATAACCTATGTTTTAAAAGTTCTCTTTATTTTTCACATACATCAATTATGTATTGTGCATTTACGTTTAGGAGTTGCTCGGAAACCTAGTTGCACTAGATCCTCGTATCCCGTGGTCTTGGTTAAGTATAATCCCGATCGCTAGTGCTATGCTTAATGATGTCATCGGTAGCAACACCGAGTGATTTGGAGATCACCCGGTCTAGGGATTAAATTTTGTTACCTCTCACATGATATTGATGAAATTGAGACCGTACGGGGAAATGCATGTGTAGGATGCGGTGGCAAGGTTCGCCTATGTTCGCCATAGCCCCGTGCGTGTCGGTTGAGGACCGTGTGACTCCGCGAGCAAGTATTGAGTTGTGTACCAAATGCATACCTTCGTATGGGAGTTGGTAAACCGATGTAACTTGAGAGTCGTAGTGTTGGACGGTCTCTCCACCCTTTGTGCAAAGTGTTGGTCACGGTGGATGCACGGGTTTGTGAGTAGACGGAGGGTGTGTTATTACCCTTGGACCCGACGCTACCGTGGTTGCATGTGGAATGCACACTCGGAGGGTGGACCCGGCTCATATCTATGGTGATCTTGTGAAAGGTGGCCATACGTGTTCTTAAATGATGCGTATGTCGTGCATTTGGGTTTCCCTGCAGGGTGTAAATCGATATATATCGCCGTCCCTCGCGGTGATGAGTACCACTTGTCTCGAGCAGATTGCATCGTAGTAACAAAGTGAATATGATGATTAAACTTGCTGATTTTGAAGAATTACTTCATGTATTGCAACCATGTTTTGTTAGAAATGCTCACTAAATTTATACTCATGTTTCCAACCCTCTTAACTTGGCTAAAATATGAGTTAGACAATTGCTTTAATTGCTGTTTTTGCAAGTTCCCGCAAGCCAGGTCAAGCCCCTGCATGTTAGGGTGGGTTCTTAGAACCATTTTTGACGGGTAAGCCTTGCGGAGTATATTAGATACTCGGGGTTTGTGTTGTAAACTATTTTCAGGATTCCCGCAGCCCGACTATTGTGATTGCTGCGGGAAGTATGTGTGTCAAAGCGAGGAACCTCGGGAGTGGACCGTGGAGTGGGTTCCCGCTTCACCGACTCAAGAGTGAGGCCATGCCATATGGGCTGGCGTGGTTCTCCTAAGTTAACTATATATATATGTGTATCGTCGAGATGTTTACGCTTCCGCAAAGATATTATCAAGTATTGTAAAATCACTTCACGTATGTATTGTAAATCTGAAACTTGAACAATGGCTTGTAATACTTAAGAAATTAGGTATGAAACTTGTTACTCAAGTATGTGTTCTCCTATGTAATAAACTGCTGAATGTATTCCCGAGGTATGTGCAATGAACGTTCGCTTCGTCGAATGTCTCCCGATACGATCCTGTGCGACAATCCCTCTCGCCTCGCGAGGTAGGGGTGTCACAGCTGGTATCGAGCCGTGTCGGGATATGCCGTACACTACGGGTCCTACTAAAAATCACCAACACGTTTATACGGTGAGGAACGACATAGAAAGCCCAAGTAAGGTCTACAGTAGCAATAGATGTGGCAAACTAACCCTGGGTTATGCTTGTTTAAATTTTTGCAACTACGGCCCGGCCCAGGTATGTTTGCAATTTAAATTAGCGCTCCGTGCCCGCGGAAGTAATAATACGGGACAATGTTGGCTCGTGGCAATCCACGGGGCGGTTCTTTCTATGAACCGTTACTATGAGAAAGACGATGATGAGGAAGATGAGGAGCTTGTGGAACCTTTGTTTCATAGTTTCTTTTGAATTTGATGTAATGTTTCTGAAATGGTCTCTTGCAGGTACGCTAACCACGGACCTTAGATCGTGTAGTTCCCGTGATGAGATCGTGTGTGTGTTGCCACAACAGCGAGTGGTCGGCTATATATAGTCCGATCAGGTATTTTATTTTGGAAAGGACGTAGGTTAACGGCATTTCATGTCATCATTCATGCCATGCATCCCAAATTGCATAAGATAATCGATTAAGAATGCAAAAACGCGGTCTCAAACAACTCACCAAAGTTCTCAACACAATTCATGCACGATATCCAAAAATCGGGCAGAAAACCCCACCCGATTGAGAACTAGACCCCAACCGATTACCGATTCACGAAAACGGCCACAACTCTTGAATCGTTCACTCAAACGAAACGGTTAAAAACAATCCGGAAAGCTCATAAAACGTGCCATCACCCTGGCACGATGAACCTAGTAGAAGGAAAGTGGAATAATACTAAAAATGACTTACCCGAAAATCTGGCAAAAGGTTGCCAGGTTTCGCCGAGTCGCCGGATTGGCAGATTCGGGTGCCTCACAAAAATCGCGATAACTTTTGAAGTACTGATCCAAATAAAACGATCTACCCCATTCTGGAAAGCTCGTGTTATGCCCCACATTTCATCTAACATCAGGTCAGCAAGGAAAATTTGTTAAGCCGGTCAAATAAGCAAAAACAGAGAGCTAATTCTGAGTTTCTGCTGTTTCCAGAAAACCTGGCAGAAAATCCGTCGAGCCGGAAATCGCCATATCTTTTGATCCGCTTAAGATTTTTCCGCGTTCTAGGATGCGTTGGAAAGCTTAGGAAATACTCTAGCATCTAGTTATAAATTTTGGTAAATTTTACTGTACAAACAGAGACGAAATTGGGGAAAACAGAGAGGGTTCAGAACCGGTTACGTTGTTAAGGATGTCAGTTTCTTTCTGTTTCTTTCAGCATGTTAATTAAGCTTTTATTTACCCAAATTATTGATAATAATGCTGCTTAAAATGTATCCCTAACCATGATCTATAGATGGATGCAAGACAACTCATGACTGAAAGGAATCAGCTGAGATCTGAGGTGGAAGACCTCACTGATCGCCTCACCGATGTCACAGACGACTACTACTCGGCAAAAGAAGAGAACAAGCAGCTGACCGCCCGTATCACCGAGCTGGAGCAGGAGAACGCTGCCCTGACTGCACGTATCAAGGAAGTGCAGGATGACCTCATCTTCAGCGACAACCTACGTGTCGTCGCAGATAGGGCAAAAGAAAGAGCTGAGCAGGAAAAGGCAGAACATGAGCAGATGGCTACGTTCTGTGATGAGGAACGGATTGAGGCATTAAATGAGCTGAATGCAGCTAAGACATCTATTACTCAGAAGGATGAGACTATCTACTCCCAGCAGGCCACCATGCAATTCCTGCATGGACAGCTTCAGACCGCACAGACCAACATGGACCAGCTGTTCACGGAGATAGGGAATCTCCAGCACCAGTTGGCAGCGTTACAGCAGCATCACCAGGTGTTGCTGGCAGCCCACTGGAACCTGTTGCAGCCACCACCGCCGGAGGACAATGGTGACGACGCTGCTAGCGATGCTTCCGATGTGAACAACCCGGAAGACACCGACAGCGATGCTTAGACTACTAGCTAAGTGTTAAAGAAGAAACTTGTAAAATTAATGGTAGTGTACTAAAGAACAAGAACTAGTGGCTTGTACGTACGTAAGGACGTAGTGGTCGCTGTGTTTTGGGTAGGTTGACAGCATAGGAGGTATGGATGACTAGCTAGGCAGGAAAATCCTGGACGTATAACCCCGCGCTAAGAAGTGTTAATATCGCGCGCTTTTGTGTACAAATGGGTTTCGCCTCGAGATATATATATATGAACCACTAAGCTTATGTTAATGAATATATGATCTCGTCCTTAAAAATTTCAGCATCATAAGAAAATTATACTAAGTTTGAATGGTCTGAAATTCATGAGTAAAAATCTTCTAGTGTTACTCAATTTCAGCTCATGGAAATTAATCTCCCAGGTTATGCAATCTGAAAATTTCATACCGAAACTTTTACTCCATCCAATTTCAGCATCCGATGAAATTTTCCTCCTATAGGTTGCATTCTAAAATTCCTGTTCATATCATGTCCCTTAATTACTATCATTGTCTATAGCTCCGTACACGCTGAGACTAATGGTGTAATTAAATTTGTGTGGCAGATGGTGAACACTCGTCGCACGGTGGACAATTCGGGGAAGGTGCTTCATCACAGCCACCTCCTCCACCACCGCTGACTGCTGTGGAGCAACTTGTTCATAATCAGAACGAGATGTTTCGGCTGTTCCTGGCGAGCCAGAACAATAATGCCCAGGCAGCAGCTCCTCCACCGCAGCCCCGTCCCACCTCTTATGGGGATTTCTGGGCGACTCAACCGCCATCCTTCTCGAAGCCAAGGACCCCCTGGAAGCAGATAATTTTCTGCGTATTGTGGAGTCCAAGTTTGCTCTTCCGAATTGCACCGAGCATCAGAAAACTCTGTTTGCAGCACAGCAGCTCCGTGGGTCGGCTAGTGCGTGGTGGGCAAACTACACCGCTGCACTCCCCGCGGATCACCAGGTGCTATGGCCGGAATTCTCGGCAGCCTTCCGTGCACACCACATTCCCGACGGTGTCATGAGAAGGAAGCTTCAGGAATTTGTTGATCTGAAGCAAGGCTCCAGATACGTGCAAGAGTATGCTCGGAAATTCAACTATCTTGCCCAGTATGCTTCCTACCACGCTGACACGGATGCAAAGAAGCGTGAGTGCTTTCGGAAAGGTCTAAATCCGAAATTGCAAGACCGCCTCGCTCTCTTGAATGGCACATTCAATGAATTGGTTAGTGCAGCCATTGTGCAAGAGGACGCCATTCGCGTCAATCAGGATGACAAGAAGAGGAAGCGCACCGCGGGAAGTTCATCCGGTGCGCCACCTCACAAGTTCAAGCTTGCAGTGACCAGCCCCACCGGTCAGAAATTCCGTGTCCCGGTGCCTCCGATGGGTGGGCAACGCACTACTTTCCAGCTGCCTTACCGTGCGCCCCACCACTCCTATCAGCACCGTGGTCACCAGCACACCCCGCAGCAGCATAACCAAGGTGCCAGGCCATCCCCGCAGCAGCCATGCTTCAACTGCGGTGGCATTGGTCACTTCATCGGAGAATGCCCACATCCTCGCCGCAACAATGGCAACAACGGTGGGAATAATCAGCAGCAGCACCACCGTGGCAATAATGGCAACAATAATAACCGCGGCAACAGCAACAACAATCACAACAAAACCCCCACCAAGACCGGCCGTGTAAACTTTACTACGGTCGAAGATGCGCAAGCCGGAGAACCGGTCCTCTCGGGTATGTTTTCCATTTCAGAACATCCCGTCTTCATTCTTTTCGATTCCGGCGCCACGCATGATTTTATTAGTCAAGCATGTGTGGATAGATTGCATCTATCATCCACCATTTTGCAAACTCCATACACTATCACATCTCCCGGTGGCCTCATTCACACAAACCGTGAAACAAGAAATGTTCCCCTGGAACTTGCCGGAAATACCTACCTCTCGCCACTAATCATTCTAAATGGGCAAGGCATAGATGTGATATTAGGAATGAAATGGATGAAGCGACATAGAGCTGTCTTACACATAGATACCCGAGAAGTACATTTAAATTCACCCCTATACGGCCCGATTATCCTATCATTGCCGTACCCAAAAATTTCTAGGAACCAAATTCAGCACCTAGAAGGAAGGAGACTAGAAGACATACCAGTAGTATGTGAGTTTCCCGATGTGTTCCCAAATGATTTGCCAGGAATGCCACCTGATCGGGAAGTAGAATTTAAAATTGAACTTCAACCCGGAACCGCACCGATATCTAGACGACCATATAAAATGGCTCCCAACGAGTTAGCTGAACTTAAGGAGCAACTCAACGAACTTCTAGACAAGGGGTACATACGCCCAAGTGCTTCGCCTTGGGGCTGCCCCGCTCTTTTTGTGAAGAAGAAAGATAAATCACTAAGGTTATGTGTTGATTATCGACCCCTCAATGCGGTAACCATCAAGAATAAATACCCTCTTCCTCGCATTGATATGTTATTTGATCAACTAGTCGGTGCAAAAGTATTCTCAAAAGTCGATCTTCGCTCCGGCTACCACCAAATTAAAATTCGGCCGGAGGACATTCCTAAAACCGCTTTCTCTACGAGATATGGACTTTTTGAATATCTCGTAATGTCTTTTGGACCGACTAATGCACCGGCTCATTTCATGTACCTCATGAACTCGGTATTTATGCCGGAGTTGGACAAGTTCGTGGTGGTATTCATTGATGATATCCTCATTTATTCCAAGTCGGAGGAAGAACATGCTGAACACCTCCGCATTGTGCTTCAACGACTACGAGATCATCAACTTTATGCAAAATTCAGCAAGTGTGAATTTTGGTTGGATCGAGTTCCATTCTTGGGTCATATCATTTCAGCTGAGGGAATTTCTGTCGATCCAAGTAAAGTTGCTGACGTGCTAAATTGGAAGACTCCCAAAACCGTCAAGCACATCCGTAGTTTTCTCGGACTTGCGGGATATTATCGGAAATTCATTCCAAATTTTTCTATCATCTCCAAGCCAATGACAAAATTGTTGGAGAAAGACTCTACCTTCAAGTGGAGCCCGGAGTGCGAAAATGCTTTCCGATCCTTGAAGAAGCATTTAACCACCGCTCCCGTTCTAGCTCAACCCGACATCAACAAGCCGTTTGACGTGTATTGTGATGCGTCCGGCATAGGATTGGGTTGTGTTCTCATGCAAGAAGGCCGAGTTATTGCCTATGCCTCCCGTCAACTCCGTAAACATGAGAAGCACTATCCTACTCATGATCTTGAATTGGCATCGGTCGTTCTTGCTCTCAAAACTTGGAGACATTATCTCTTGGGAAATCTGGTGCATCTCTATACCGATCATAAAAGCCTCAAATATATTTTCACGCAGCAAGAATTAAATATGAGACAACGAAGGTGGCTAGAATTGATAAAAGATTATGAATTGGAAATTCATTACCACCCCGGAAAGGCTAATGTGGTTGCCGATGCATTAAGCCGTAAACACCAATGCAACCAAGTTGAAATTTGCTCTATGGAAAACTGCAGCAAATCTGAAAATGAGAGAAATCCTTGTCGTCATATCATTCCCTATGGTGCATTGCATAATTTGGCTCTTGTTCCTACTCTCCGAGAAGAAATCATTGCTGCCCAGAAAACGGATGAAGGTATGGAACACATCCGACGAAGTTGGGTACCGAAAAGGCTAAGTGTTTCCGTCAAGATGAGGAAGGAGTTCTGTGGTTTAATAACCGTCTCGTTGTTCCTAAGAATATGGAACTACGGAAGAAAATTCTTGACGAAGCCCATCTCTCTAAATACTCCATACACCCCGGTAGTAACAAAATGTACCGTGGGCTAAGAGAAAAATTTTGGTGGACTCGCATGAAGCGAGAAGTGGCTCGTTACGTTGCCGAGTGCGACACTTGCCAACGAGTCAAGGCTGATCATCTAAAGAAAGCCGGACTATTGCACCCATTGAAAATTCCCGCTTGGAAATGGGAAGACATAGCTATGGATTTTGTTGTTGGGTTACCTCCCACCTCCAAGAAACATGATTCCATATGGGTAATCGTCGATAGATCGACGAAATCAGCACACTTTATTCCGATACACACCACCTACAGTGCTAAGAAGTATGCTGAATTGTATATTGCCCGTGTGCTATGTTTACATGGTGTGCCAAAGACCATCATTTCAGATCGCGGTCCGCAATTTGTTTCTCGATTTTGGGAACAATTGCATGCTAGTCTTGGTACTACCCTAATCCGGAGCTCTGCATATCATCCTCAAACAGATGGACAATCGGAAAGGTTGATTCAATATTTGGAGGATATGTTGAGAGCTTGTGCTTTGACGCAAAAGGGAAATTGGGATGATCAGTTACCATTCATTGAATTTTCCTATAACAACAGCTATCAAGAAAGCTCGGAGTCACCCCTTTTGAGGCGTTATACGGACATTCTTGCCGTACGCCGTTAAACTGGTCCGAGTCGGGCGAAAGAATAATATTTGGCCCGGATATTGTTGAGCAGAGCCGAGGAAAAAGTGAGGGAGATACAAGCTAATATGAAAGCTGCTCAATCCCGCCAAATAAGTTATGCAAACAAAAGGAGACGCCCGCTGGAATTCGAGGTAAACGATCATGTTTATCTTCGTGTCTCTCCAAACAAAGGTGTGTCACGTTTCGGTATAAAAGGAAAACTTGCTCCCCGCTACATTGGACCATTCCCAATTGTGGAGAAGTTTAGCCCCGTGGCATACCGGCTGCAATTGCCGACAAATTTGGAACGTGTGCATAACGTGTTCCATGTGTCGCAACTCAAGAAGTGTCTAAAACCACCCATCGATGTGGTCATCTCCGACACCGAGCAATTGCAAGATGATCTATCTTATCCGGAAACTCCCGTCCGGATCCTCGATAAAAAGGATCGTGTTACTCGCAACCGCACTATCACCTTCTATAAAGTGCAATGGAGTAATCACACCGAGGATGAAGCTACTTGGGAACAGGAGGAATTCCTGGATAATCATTTCCCCGAGTTCATGGCTTCACAATCGAG
Source organism: Chloris gayana (assembly GCA_031894775.1). Lineage (NCBI taxonomy): Eukaryota > Viridiplantae > Streptophyta > Magnoliopsida > Poales > Poaceae > Chloris > Chloris gayana. Next base: position 57,340 of record JAUNZO010000368.1, read on the forward strand.
GTAATGACGCACCTCCCGTTCGACCATCTTTTTTTATCCACCGTAATCTCGGGACGAGATTTCTTTAAGGGGGAGGGCTGTGACACCCCGTGTCACAAATTCATAATGTTACTGTGCTAACAGGAGAAGTGCTTGTGCAAAGCAAAAATCATCCGGCTAGTCACATGAAATAATAGGCTAAAGTCCTATTAGGGTTTTTAATATTCCAAAACCCTAGCTATTGAGATCTCAAACATTTTCCAAAGTGGTCACCCCAAATTTTTGCACAACCTGGTAGCACATATCAAGACATGATTTTAGGACATTTTTCTTGAATTTTTGGAGCAGCACAAATCCCTAGAAAAATCCAACTCTAAGCAGAAACAGCACCTGTTCAACAATTTTTGTAAATTTTTGCATTTCGAATTTGAACTTTGGCCTTTAAGGAAAGTTGTTACACATAATCTACCGGACCCACAGAAATTTTGGTTTGCAAAAATGTCAAAAGGGTCAAATTCTATGAGCCATTTACAGAGAAGGACCGCAGTGGCAAAGTCGTAATTAGAAGGAACCTTCGAGCAACAGGGCAAGCACAGGAGCTCGGGGCCACCGCCGAGAGAGTGCTCCGGCGTTCGTGCCCATCCCGGCCGGTCGAGACGCCGCCCGCCTGCACAGCGCCGCCCCACGCGTCCACGATCGCCATGGTTGCGTTGTTCTCACGCGGGATTGTGCACCGTCCATGGCCGCCATAAAAATCGCTTCCCCGGCCGCCGCCGCCCGAGCACCACCCCGCCGCCCCATCTCCTTAGGCCAGCTCCCCACTCTCTCAGCACGTCACGAGCATCGCCCTAACCCTAGCAAGCTCTCCGGAGCACGAGCCCCCAACCCCGCCGAGGTTCGAGCGTAATCCCCGGTTTCCCCACCAATCCCGCCGGCCGCCATTGTTGGCCGCATTCCCTCTCCGGTGAGCTAGCTTTCGATTCCTCTCGCTAGTAGCACCCTTTGGTTCCAATCTACCTCGTGTAAGCTTGGTTCGGTGTTTGACGCAGCAGCTCGCCGGGAACGCCGTCAAGCCGTCGCGCCGCACCGCAGCCACCGCCACCTCACCGTCGACACACCACCACGGTGAGCCTCCCGGGCTTTGGGGTCTCGCGGCGCATGCGCGGGGCTCACTGGTGCTTACCGATCCACGCGCCCCTCCTCTCTCGCCTCCACTCACCGCCGGCGGCCTCGCCACGCGCCCGCGCACGGCGCACGCCGCGCACGCCACGGCTGCCCTGGCCGCGCTCCAGCACTTAGAAATTTTTTCGAACGCGCTGGCCGAACCCAAAACCGTGAACGTTAAAGATTTTAGAAAAATCGTAACTCGAGTTATACGCCACGGATTTGAATGATTCAAAGCGCCTTAGAAAGGTTGTAACATGTACTACAACGTGGTGAACATGAACACCTATGGTTATATAGTAAAAATTAATTTTTGAGTGAGATGAAAATGCTATCGTGACCAAACGCATAAACAAGATTGCATTTTAAAAATGATATAACTTCTGGACCCCAGATCCAAACTACATGAGCAAGGGCTCTTTAGAAAGTATATAACTTGTACTTTAACATGGTAACATAAGCCCAGTACTTCATGTGTAGAAAAATAAAGATTTAAGCACTCTAAGATGCTAATCCGTTATACCTGCGTGACAACTTGCCGTTTTCGAAATTCAATAACTTTTTGAATACAACTCCAATTGAAACAGCCTTAAGCTCGTTGTAAACCTTGAGTTGTGTACTTTACGTTAACCAACATGAATCACCTAAGTTCTATAGCAAAATATTAAGATTTGGACACCTTAAGAGGGCTTCACAGCCAGCCTGGCAGTCCAGACTTAGCTACACAATTAGCTGAGAATTTGGCTAAACTCAAACTACCTTTTTGCTTTCTGTTATAGCTAGATGATTTTTCACACTTACATGGCACAATTAAACATGTCATAATAATGTCTATCTTTTTGGGCAAGAACGGTCATATATGACGTAGATTAATCGTAGCAAACCACATGAAATGACGAGTACTTATGTGCACGATGTTTAACGAAGTGATAAAACTTCATCCTAAGAAATAAGCATCAACCTCTAGCACACTAAGTAACAAGGAAGTATACCATATCTTCTTGATCTTCGAAAACCAGCATATACGTTTATACTAATTGATGGACAATTTACCTAATTAGAAGGTTGTCCCCATGAAACAAACCGCACTTACCACCATCATGACCATATCATCACCAATCAAGAAGTGTTTAATTCATGCAAACGTTTCGCTATATTATCTTATTGAGAAAGTTCCATGAACTATAAAAATACGAATTTATCCATTACTCATACCCTTCATATGCACTCATATAGGAATCCCGACCGGAGTCGAAGATCAAGGAGGGCACCAACTTGAAGTGAGCGAGTTCGAGTGTGCTGACTACGAGCCGAACCAAGGCAAGCCCCGGAGCATAACCTATGTTTTAAAAGTTCTCTTTATTTTTCACATACATCAATTATGTATTGTGCATTTACGTTTAGGAGTTGCTCGGAAACCTAGTTGCACTAGATTCCTCGTATCCTGTGGTCTTGGTTAAGTATAATCCCGATCGCTAGTGCTATGCTTAATGATGTCATCGGTAGCAACACCGAGTGATTTGGAGATCACCCGGTCTAGGGATTAAATTTTGTTACCTCTCACATGATATTGATGAAATTGAGACCGTACGGGGAAATGCATGTGTAGGATGCGGTGGCAAGGTTCGCCTATGTTCGCCATAGCCCCGTGCGTGTCGGTTGAGGACCGTGTGACTCCGCGAGCAAGTATTGAGTTGTGTACCAGATGCATACCTTCGTATGGGAGTTGGTAAACCGATGTAACTTGAGAGTCGTAGTGTTGGACGGTCTCTCCACCCTTTGTGCAAAGTGTTGGTCACGGTGGATGCACGGGTTTGTGAGTAGACGGAGGGTGTGTTATTACCCTTGGACCCGACGCTACCGTGGTTGCATGTGGAATGCACACTCGGAGGGTGGACCCGGCTCATATCTATGGTGATCTTGTGAAAGGTGGCCATACGTGTTCTTAAATGATGCGTATGTCGTGCATTTGGGTTTCCCCTGCAGGGTGTAAATCGATATATATCGCCGTCCCTCGCGGTGATGAGTACCACTTGTCTCGAGCAGATTGCATCGTAGTAACAAAGTGAATATGATGATTAAACTTGCTGATTTTGAAGAATTACTTCATGTATTGCAACCATGTTTTGTTAGAAATGCTCACTAAATTTATACTCATGTTTCCAACCCTCTTAACTTGGCTAAAATATGAGTTAGACAATTGCTTTAATTGCTGTTTTTGCAAGTTCCCGCAAGCCAGGTCAAGCCCCCTGCATGTTAGGGTGGGTTTTTAGAACTATTTTTGACGGGTAAGCCTTGCGGAGTATATTAGATACTCGGGGTTTGTGTTGTAACTGTTTTCGGGGTTCCCGCAGCCCGACTATTGTGATTGCTGCGGGAAGTATGTGTGTCAAAGCGAGGAACCTCGGGAGTGGACCGTGGAGTGGGTTCCCGCTTCACCGACTCAAGAGTGAGGCCATGCCGTATGGGCTGGCGTGGTTCTCCTAAGTTAACTATATATATATGTGTATCGTCGAGATGTTACGCTTCCGTAAAGATATTATCAAGTATTGTAAAATCACTTCACGTATGTATTGTAAATCTGAAACTTGAACAATGGCTTGTAATACTAAGAAATTATGTATGAAACCTGTTACTCAAGTAGTGTTCCCTATGTAATAAAATGCTGAATGTATTCCCGATGTATGTGCAATGAACGTTCGCTTCGTCGAATGTCTCCCGATACGATCCTCGTTCGACAATCCCTCTCGCTTCGCGAGGTAGGGGTGTCACAAAACATCACCGCGAGAGTTAGTCCATCAATCCTAGTCACGCTTCGTCATTTTTCCGTTGATTAGGTGTCAACACAGTGCGTTGCAACAAGAGGGGTCTGCATCATCATCAAATACATCATGGCGCTTATTTGAGTGCTTTCGTCACTACTTAGGTCCTGTTTGGCAGGGCTCCTCAACCAGTTCCTGCAACAAATTTAGCTCCTAGGGTCAAGAACACTTTCTTTCAAAACGGATTATGCTCCTAGGTTAAGAAGCACTTCTTCAAAATGAACTATGAGCCAAAAACTTGAAAAACATAGCTCCTTCAGCTCCTTAATCATGTTCAGAATCTATTTTGGTAGCTAAGCATAAGAATCTACCTTGCCGAAACACCTCAAGAATTCGTTTTAGTTGAGAATCCGTTTTAATAAAGAATTTATTTTATTAGTAAATAAATTTTGTGGAGAATCCGCTTTTTTTGAAACCATGCCAGCTGGGCCCTTATTGTTTATTTTTTTGTCTATAAGGTGCACCTACAACTTCTGCGCATAAATGTGCAGAGAAAGAAGAAAACAAGAAATGAAACCAATAAGCACATATATGTCTAAGCTGTTTCTGTGTACTCTCACGTGTCTTAAAATAACTCAACAACTTGAGATATTGCAAGTAGAACAACCAAGAAACAGTAATCAAAGTTGGAGTGACAGAAAGAAAGGAAGCTCTTGAGTGACTCGGAAGTTCTTGAAATCTTAACATGTACGAACGCCGTATACTAACCCGGGTCAATGCATCGGGAACCGTACGATGGCCTGCCGCATTTGGGCCGCCGGTTCTGACAGGTAAACCCCCAGTCACCGGTCAGAATAATTTTACTGACCACCTACGTACTACAACTGGCCGAACAAAATGCCAACTTGGTCCCACGTGTCAGCAGCAGGCTTGACACCGTCGATTCAACGGCCCGGCTGCCACCGACAGACCCGCCTCCACGCCTACCGTGGTCCAGCCTTTTCAAGCTCCACACACCGCCAGGTAGGTCCAGAGCGTATTGGTCCCACACGTCGGTCAGAAGGGTCGCGGGCTCGTGGTAACGACACGGCAGCGCCCGTCGGCGGCCTCCTGCTCCCGACGTGCTCCCCCACCACCGCAACGACGCACCAAACGTGCGTTCTCCGCGGCGCACACCCACCTAACGCGGCCACTGACGTGCGGGCCCGCCTTGACTGCGTGCGGGCCCACCTGCCCGATCGAGTTTGGCACGAACGCAAGCAAAGCGGTGTTTGGTTACCCCGCGTGTTACGGTTGAGACGTTCTCGTCGGTCGCCGGTACTGCAGCACTACCCACCGGTACTATTATTTGTTTGCCACGCCTGAAATTACTACAGTCAGGCACTGAACGGTGGACCCGGCGCGCTTGCCGGGCATGTGGTCCATGTGTCAGTGAAGCAATACTGCTTATGTTGAGCAATGCAGGTGGGGCCAAAGGAGAGCATTTAGGAGCAAACCACTTGTCATGCTCGTAGAGCTCGCAGTACTAGTAGTACCATGTTTATCCGTTACCGCAGAAGTAGAAACTGATCACCGGTAAAGCCAAATCTTTATAGAAGCACTACGGGCACCATTCCTCGACGAGATTCGAAGCCTTTCACCGACACGCGGGACCCACACCCAAAGCCCGGAACCGTAGGTCCCACCTGGCGGTGAGGCAAGAGGGGGAATCGGTAGGCAGTGCGGCGCTTTGCATTTGCGCCTGCGCCCACCTCCATTAAACCACCGCTTCGTCTTCTCGTCGCAACGGAAAAGCGCCATCTCCCGTCTCTCGTCTTCCCTCTGATCTCCCACCCCGCGCGCGGAAGCGAGCCGGGAGCGTCGGCGCTTCAACCCGTTTCCCATGGCGATCTCGCCGGCGGCGGCGGCGGCGCTGGCCGTCGCCATCGCGGTGCTGTGCCTCGCGGCCCCGGCCGCGGGGTTCTACCTCCCCGGCGTCGCGCCCAACGACTTCGAGAAGGTCCGTCCGCCCTCTCATCTCCTCTCCTCTCCTCTCTCTATCCTCGCTCGGGATCTTCGTCTCGCGTCTGCGCTGCGCGCGCGCTTCGGATCTGGCGCCGGCGCCACTAGATCTGCGGGCGCGCGGGCCGTCTGCCGCGAGATCTGGCTGCCGTGCTTCGTGACATGGCGCCCGTCCCCTCGCAATGTGGGAGCCGTTGGGGACGCCTAGAGCCTACGAGCGGCGCAGAAAGCTGTATTGTTTGCGTGTGGTGATCTCCGTATGTACGTACGCCTGTTGTTGTTCGCTCGCCAACTCGTCAAGTCGAGGGTGACGAGATTCAGCAGTGGGTGTGCGGGCATCAACCCGGTGTGTGAGCAGACATGATCGCGTAGCTGCGATGATTCAAACCATTTGCGGGTGCCAACTGCCTGGGCGGCATCACCGCCATTGGATGTTTTCTAACGTTAGTTGTCGGTGACTAATGATTCGTCATTGCTTGGAGTATAGAATGTTTTCAATTGCCGTAGGCTTTAAATCTCAGCAGGTGCAGGAACCTAGGTTTTTGCAACCAGATCACAACTCTCGCTGATAAAAAAGGGGAAGAACCTTCTATATTATTACGCCTTTTTATATTCTTTTTCTGGTAGATACATTCAACTGAATTTGATGTTCTCCCTTTTTGCTTAACTTCATAATTTTGAAATTTGGCTACTTGTCAATATATGGCCTGCGGTAGGATTTTTCTAGTGTATACTATATTTTATCGGACTTATAGAAAGAATAATTTTTAATGGTATATTTGGCAAACTTGAATTTCCTTGTGCTGTCGTATTGCTTAAAAGTTTGAGGACATTTGTCATTTTCCCTTAAGAATATTATTGTGATTCAGTTAGTTCACACTACTGGCTTCAACATATTTTTATTCCAGTAATTATTAAATCTGGTATATGTTTGCAGAAAGATCCACTCCCTGTGAAGGTCAACAAGCTGACCTCAATCAAGACACAACTCCCATACTCCTATTATTCCCTCCCATTCTGCAAGCCAGATACTATTGTTGACAGCGCCGAAAATCTCGGTGAAGTTCTTCGCGGTGATCGCATAGAGAACTCTGCATATACGGTTTGTTCTTTTTTACCATGCTGCATTTTTTTTTTACTTTTTTTGCTCGGTGCTTGACATCTTAGCATGACTAACATTTTCACATATCTTTTCCAGTTTGAAATGAGGGAGCCTCAGATGTGTCAGATTGTCTGCAAGATTTCTGTTGGGGAGAAAGAAGCAAAGCTTCTCAAAGAAAAGATCGAAGATGAGTACCGTGTTAACATGTATGTTGGTACTTCAGCTTCTTGATTCTGTATCTACTTGTACATGTTTATTAATTGTACATTTATAAAAGTAATTTTGCAAAATCAACAGGATTCTTGACAACCTCCCTCTAGTTGTTCCTATTCCAAGAGTGGATCAAGAAGGTGCTTACTTTTATCAACATGGATTCCATGTTGGTGCCAAAGGAAAATATTCAGGGGTAAGTTAATATGATTTGCTGAACAAATGTTGTGAAAGTACATACTCTTTTGTGACATACTTCTAAATGTCATTTCTGTGGCAGAGCAAGGATGAAAAATACTTTATCCACAATCATCTGTCCTTTACGGTGAAATACCACAGAGATGAACAGAGGGATGTTTCTAGGATCGTGGCCTTTGAAGTGAAACCATACAGGTACGTAAACACATTTTTAAACTATGTTGTCAAGTATTTGAATGTTGGCATTCTTTCGGCTGGTATATCTAAACTGAAAATTTGATGTGTTGCAGTGTCAAGCATGAATATGAAGGGCAGTGGAATGATAAGAAGACCCGCCTGACCACTTGTGATCCTCATGCACAACGTGTAATTACATCATCTGACTCTCCTCAGGAGGTTGAAGTTGGCAAGGATATCATTTTTACTTATGATGTGGATTTCAAGGTCAGTCATATTACTGATATCCTCATTCTCCAAATTTGATATTGAAGTGGCTGTACAAGTTACCATGCACTAAATGTAGCTCTACTCTCATTTTTTACTATTGGTTCTTTTCTGATTTACTGTGTCTTTTTCAGGAGAGTGATATCAAGTGGGCATCTCGGTGGGATAGCTATCTACTTATGACAGATGATCAAATCCACTGGTTCTCCATTGTGAATTCTCTCATGATTGTTCTCTTCCTTTCTGGGATGGTTGCAATGATCATGCTTCGTACTCTTTACCGGGATATCTCCAAGTATAACCAGCTTGAGACCCAGGAGGAAGCCCAAGAAGAGACTGGATGGAAGCTTGTACACGGTGATGTTTTCAGGCCTCCAGCAAACTCCGACTGGCTCTGTGTTTATGTTGGCACTGGTGTCCAGTTCTTTGGCATGCTTCTTGTCACTATGGTATTCGCTGTTCTTGGGTTCCTTTCTCCATCAAACAGGGGTGGACTGATGACAGCTATGCTCCTGCTCTGGGTATTCATGGGTCTTCTTGCTGGATACTCCTCTTCACGTCTCTACAAGTTGTTCAAGGGATCAGAATGGAAAAACATTGCTTTGAGGACAGCCTTCACTTTCCCTGGCAGTGTGTTTACTATTTTCTTCTTCTTGAATGCTCTCATCTGGGGACAGAAGTCCTCTGGTGCAGTTCCATTCACTACAATGTTTGCCCTTGTCCTCCTTTGGTTCGGTATTTCAGTACCATTAGTTTTTGTGGGGAGTTTCCTTGGTTTTAAGAAACCTGCCATTGAAGACCCTGTGAAGACAAACAAGATCCCAAGGCAGATACCTGAGCAAGCCTGGTACATGAACCCAATCTTTTCTATTCTGATTGGAGGAATCCTTCCATTTGGAGCTGTGTTCATTGAGCTCTTCTTCATCCTTACCTCCATTTGGCTGCACCAGTTCTACTACATCTTTGGGTTCCTCTTCCTCGTCTTCTTGATCCTAATTGTCACATGTGCTGAGATCTCGATTGTGCTCTGCTACTTCCAGCTCTGCAGTGAGGACTACTTGTGGTGGTGGAGGTCCTACTTGACATCAGGATCCTCTGCTCTCTATCTCTTCCTCTACGCAACCTTCTACTTCTTCACAAAGCTGGAGATCACGAAGTTTGTCTCAGCTGTTCTGTACTTCGGCTACATGCTTATTGCCTCATATGCCTTCTTTGCCTTGACCGGTACAATTGGATTCTACGCATGCTTCCTGTTCACAAGGCTTATTTACTCGTCTGTCAAGATTGAGTAAAGAGTGCAGCACTCTCTGCCTAATTCTTTATTGCCACGACCAAAGGTGGATTCCACAGGATAATGAATTCAACAGATCCTAGGAGTTGAGTTGCATGTGGCCTCAGTTTTGAGTTTCAAAGCTGGTAGTTAAGATGAAATGGTAATTTGTTACTGTATGATTCGGGTATTATAGCTAGTTCAGTGATTCTTGTCTTCTCTTCTATTTTCTCTTTTTAGCCTTGGCTTTTCAGACCACATGGATATGCTTATTAAGCTCGCAGAGCATTGTATACGGATTCTGAGTAATTTCTGGATTCTTGTCAGAATTTATGTACTTGTTGACATACATTGAGGCTTCCATAGTTCCATCTAAATGATACATATGCTGAGTATGGCTTGGGATATATGATGATACCAGTAAAAGAGTAATCTTTTAGGCAAAGACTGGAGCCACAGACGTTTTAACTATTAAGTCAGCATTCTTTTAAACGTGTTGGTATGAATGTGTATGTCATCTCCTTTTATATAGATTATATAGGAATAGATGAGAGTATTCCATCATCATAAGACGGTTATATAACTAAATAGCCAATGAATGGAGGTGTAGATACTAGCAATTGTACTCTGTTAAAACGGATGTAATTTAAACTTTTAAATAAATATTGTTTTGGGTGAAAGTAGACAAAAAAACCTACTTAACTTGTTTGAGATTAAAGGACTCGTTGTTGTGATGGTGGCGGTGAAAGAAGATTGACAATGGAGCTAAGGTCTGCAATTCTGCATGGTGACTGTCTGTCCGTGGTGTGATCTTTGGAGGAAGCGAGTGGCTTTGCGAAAAAGTTGAATTTTTTTAAAAAGGGTTGATGTAGCTGTTATAAACACTACAAAAATCTGAATAATTATCTGATTTTTGTTGCACCTGATCCAAAATTGCATGTGGTTTATATTCTCCTGCGTTCTAGTATTCTAATAACAAATACCATTGTTCACCAACTTTTATCTTGCCTGACATGTATGGCCGTGATTTGTTTCTGATTACTTGGATGCATGCATTGCATGTTATTCCAATGGCATTCTCTACCATGTTTTCTAGTTATCTGTTTCCTCTAGAGGCCAGTCTCTCTAGATCAAGGTTTAAAAAACCGAACTGGCCGGCCGGCTTTTGAACCGAAAAACCGGTCCGGTTAACCGGAAAAACCGACGGTTAACCGAACTGCTACAGTACTTAACTTCAGTTTGGCCTGGTTAACCGGTTGAACCGTCCGACCGGCCGGGACCGGTTTCCGGTTAACCAGGATAACCGGCCGGTTTTAAACGGTTCTGTGAACCAGGCTCTAGATTAGTTGTCTATCTGGATTATCCAGTTGTATAAACTAAGAATCGAATTGAATATTTGAGCTCTGGCGTGTCAATTAGAAGATAGAGCATGTACGCAATGAGGTATCCATTACAACTTATAAAGTATCAACATTATATTTTTCTGATTCTACCAACTACTGGCCCGAGGACTCGTATCACCAAGAGTTAATTAAGATGGAATATTATAGTTTGAAATTTGGTATTTGGTTTCCAGCTATCCAACTTCTAAACCATTACTGTGCCTTTTCAATTTAGTGTTCTAGGTACCAGTAACTAGTTCAACCATTTGAACTGAGACTCTGTGATGGGTCAGTCTGTTCCAGATTTGTTTGATCATTTGTGCAGAAGGGTTGTAGCCCATGAGCTCCGGTATGTGGTTCCATTGCACTTTCTTTTTCTTTTGAATTACCATTACAGTTGACATGTAGTGTTCCACGCCTGTCACTGATTTCTAAATGCCTAAACAAGTACATTATTTTTTAATGATCCTAATATATCTATCCTTTCTTCTTTATATCGATAGTTTCCTTGACTTGGTGGTGTTGCGCTTCTTATAATTAGCATAAGCTCTAACTTGGGTAGGGGCAGATCATAGCTATGGCCGAGTGCGAGTCTGCAGTTTCTGCCGTGGTTGGAAGAATTGGCACCCTTGCAGTCCAAGAGGCGTCAGTGTTATGTGGGGTTACTGGAGAAGTGGAATTCTAGAAGGATGAACTAGAGAGGCTGCAAGGCTTCCTCAAAGATGCTGACAGAAAAATGAGATCCGGGGATGAAACTATAGCTGTTTGCGTCCACCAAATTAGAGATTTGTCCTATGATGCTGAGAATATTATTGAAGTTGTGGATTACGTGAAGAAGCGAAGGATCCTGAAGAAGGGCTTCATGGGCGCTATCTCAAGGTATGCTTGTTTGATGACCGATTTGGTTACCCTTCATGAAGTGGATGCTGAAATCCATCGTATAAGGAGGAAAATTGAAGAGATTAAGCGTAGCATGTCAAGCTTAAATTTTTCTAATCTCTATCTTGGTGTCATAGAGAAGACATATATGGAGGATGATTTGCTTGTCCCTTCGAATTTTGAACATGATCCTGCCGTTGTTGGTTTTGAGGATGAGTTCAGAGAAATAGTTAAAAAGTTAGTTGATGAAGAACACAAGCATCTAAGTGCATGGGCGGGGCAGGAAAAACTACACTAGCTAGACAAGTATACACTTCACAAAGTATGCAAGGTTATTTTGCCACACTTATTTGGGTGACTATATCTCAAAAGTTCAAGGCTACTGATTCGCTGAAGGATATTATGAAACAAATAGTAGGGTCTAAAGAATTGTCGTGGGAACCTGATCAGATGCAGCATTATTTTGAGGTTGGAAACTATATACAAGATTTTCTGTCACAAAAAAGGTACTTAATTGTTCTTGATGATGTTTGGGAGACAGACACTTGGGAGCAAATAAATAAGATAGTTTAAGTCTTTCCAGATGCAAAAAATGGCAGTAGAGTAATCTTAACTACCCGAAAGAGTGATGTTGCCCAGCATATAGAATTACCGACATATTCATAACCTCAAGCTCTTAGATATGGAGAAGAGCTGGGAACTTTTTAAAATGAAAGCTTTACCATCATTCAAAAGGTCTGATATCTGTAATCTGGTTGACTTTGAAGTCCTCGGGATAAAACTTGCAAGGAAATGTAATGGACTACCACTTGCACTTGCAGTTTTGGGGGTTATCTGTCGAAGAACCTAGGTATAGAAGCTTGGTCAGATGTGCTTTTGAATGGGGCATCAACAAAAGATGGGAAGTCGGTAAGACAAATAATAGCTCGTAGTTATTAGGACTTGCCAAATTCATTTATAAAGTCTTTCTTTCTCTACCTAGCTGCTTTCCCTGAGGATTATGTTGTATCGGTCTCAGATCTTATCGAATTATGGATATCTGAATGCTTGATTCCACAAACAACAATGCATAAACAGGAAGAAACAGCTCGGAAGTATGTAAATGAAATGGCTCAAAGATGTTTGAGACAATAAGGTTACATGATATTCTACGTGACTGGTGCATGGAAGAAGCAAGACAGGATCGTTTTATCGATATAATAGATTTAACTGCAGGTTAGTAGGTCTTCTCTACTCTTAATATACCATTTATCTTATTTAAAATATATCCCAATATTTAACCTCTCGCTACTACATGAATGTACTAAAAAAAAAGTGCAGGCCAAGTTGGGGCATCATTATGCAGTGCTATGATATCATATAGGGTCTCTTTACAAAACTTCTATGATGACAACATTGTTCGGGCAACTCCCGGGCTCCGTACATTGGTTAGCTGATACCTAAAATAAGATTCCTAAGAGTTCTTCATGTACAAAACTCAATCCTGAATAATTTCTCAGTGGTAATTGGAGGATGCATCCATCTAAGATATCTCAAACTGAGAAGGTGTAAACATGTTATGCTACCATACTCAATTGGACAACTCCTGTTCTTGCAAACTGTGGATTTGAGGGGCACGAAACTAGACTTGTAGTCCCAAAATCCTTGTGGTATATCCCTTCCCTAAGGCATATTTACCTGACTGGAGGGTTCTCTCCATTGAGGATTGCTAATCAAAAGGAGATCCAGACAATATGGTTAGATATCCCTTTTCGCGAAATTAAGTATCATCGATGTGGTTTTGTGACATTTTTGGCTCAACTGAGTCAGACAACTACCCTGTCCTTGGACTTGATACCCATGCCTGCAGAAATGATAAATGTGTTGGTGAACATGCCTCACCTTGTTGATATTTACCTCAACAAATTTGATGTACTAAATAAGTTGCAGGATAGCCTAACTGTTACCACAAACACTACGACAGCTTCGGCTATTTGCTGTTGTTATAACGGAAGACCCCATGCCAATCCTGGAGAAGCTTCTGTGCCTTATTGTGCTCGAGTTGTCTGGCTATGTAGGCAAAACCATGAGTAGCACTGATCAAGGGTTCCCTTTGCTGCAACAGCTGGAAATTGTTCGGTTCTCCAGTGAGGAGTGGATGATAGAGAGTGGAGCAATGCCAAGGTTCTCACACCTGACTCTTTATTTGTGCGAGAAGATGAGTGTACTCCCTGAGGATTTGCTGCACCTGCCATCCCTCGGTGAGTTAACTCTGATGTATGTATGTCCCAGATTTCTGAAGGCGACAACACATTGAAGGATATACAAACGAAAGGATGCAAGGTCAGATAATCATCTCTTAAGTCTCTTTATTGTGCAGTGATACATTATTTTTTATCAAGCAGCAAATATTCGCAATACAAAATTGGCAAGGTCTTTATAACTCTGTTTCCAGGTTTGTCTCAACTTAAATAGAAGCAGAAATAGGCTAAATATATATTTTTAGATTATTTCTTGTTTTCCAATAGGTTTTCATCTCATTGCACTTGATTGATTGCAATCTTAATCGGCTCAACTCATTTTTGAAGACTTGCCACTAATTTCGGTGAATTTAAGAATCAACATAGATTTTTCTTACTAGCATATGAACCAAGGGCAGCATCTAAATTATAGGGAACACGACAGCACTTACTGTGATGGGGAATCATTTTTCATATCTCTTTGTGCAGGTGACACGTGTTTAAGGCAATGTTGGGCTTATGGCTCAAGAACAAGTCGTGCATGGTTTGTTAGTAAAGTTGAATCCTGTGTTGTGCCATCGGTTCTTGCATGTCCTTCTGTGTAAATCCAGTTTGTTCTTCACCCATACTAGCGCTGTAATCTTGTATATTATAGCTGAACATGAACTTTGCAACTTTGCAACATTTAATTACGGTGACACTAGTACATGAAGTGATAATCCATTTAAATTAATACGCTTAGCTTTTCGTGGTTCGCATTGGCCAGCTATAGTATTTGACCAGAGAGCTCTAGTATTTCTTTCCGAGCAAGTTCTTATGCTTAAATTGAACCTCTGGTATTGGAGCATTGTGCAGAGAACTTTGGACGTTCTATGTAATGTGTTGACCTTCAGTAAAAGAGAACTTTGGACGTTCTATGCAGGTCGCCGGCACTGAGGAGCTTTCGCGCCAAGTGTCCAGGTTTGTGCCTGTCAATACTCTACTCAATATAGGAATAAGGAGATGCTACATTTGGATCGCCTGCTATTTTGTTTTATTTCAATGACAGGCCGTGACAATTACATACTCCCTCTACTCTGAATTTGGTGTCGTTGCCACAAGTCTAGTTCATTCCTTAACTAAAATTCTTATAGTCTTACTGATGGAGTATATTTAATGCAAGATAAACATATAAATGCTACCACAACATAAAAAACTTTCAAAAATCACTTAATATGCAGCATACTCCAAAAATCACTATTGCAACTACAAAAATTTCAACTGCAAGGAAGGTAATTTTCAGGCGACTGAAAAAAATACCAAATCTTGTACCAAATACTCCATTTGTCCTAAAATTTTTCATGACTCATTCTCGCTTCCCGAGCAGTCAAACCGTTTAGTTTGATCAAGTATATACTAAAAACATTATAACTTATAACACATATTTAGTATCATTAGATAGATTGTTGAATATATTTTCATAATAAATTTATTTTAAGATTTAAATATTATTAATATTTTCTATAAATATAGTCAAACTTAAGAATGGTTGACTAGTGTCGATATGTATAACTACAGTTGTGCCCGTCTCTTGATTTGGTTCACGTGTTATTTATTGTCTTCCATGAAACCATATGTACAGTTTAGGTGCTTTACATTCATTAGGATTCAGAAGAAGAAATACGGTACTGTGTACTTAAGACATCCTTGCAAGCTTCCTCTAATACGTAGTCCTCTACATTATTAATGAGAGATGTAGCAGATTTATTTCTTAGTACTTCACATTCAGAAGATTATTTGTGCCTCTAGATGAGATCGATACTGTGCAGCAGAGTAAGCTTTTGATTGTGCTACAGAGCAGAGGATGCACACCGTGACACCGAAGACCACATGCTGACCATGTGGAAAATGGAAACACCACTGGCGACAAAACGAAATGGGCCGTGGCTCCAAACTTTCAAGCCCATATGTACGTAACCACATACCCGTCTGCCGTCCCGTGTCTCTTCCCTTGACGCAAAGCTTCGTCTCTTCTCTTCGGCACCACCGCATGAAATGGCATCTCGCCATTTTTGTCCTATGTTCATGCTCATTGCTACATGAACGGCCAAAGGCGCTAGGGCCTTACTCACTCGACAGAATTTACAGATGAAACTAAAAAAGATAGGGTGGGTCAAATGTTGGCAAACTCAGTTCAAAGTAGGTTGCACAGATTTTGAAGTAGACTCTTCATTTGATCCTCCGAAATTACCGGAGCAAATTCATAATTCTAGAACCGCTATTAATCGCTTGATCTTTGGCTGCGGCCATTGAAGGCGTGAACAGCATTGTAAGTTGACACTGCAAATGGTAGGGGTGGGGCATCCACAGCCCCAGCACACTGGAGCAACAACCACATGGCCTGAGCTCAGGAGGCGTCACATGCCCTCGATGGTTTCCCCTGGAATAATTGCCAATTAGGCAATGATTTAACAGGGCTTTCACCCATGCCTGTCCTCCACCGGATCCAGGCATATCGACAATTATTCCCTGACGGATATCGAGGCTCGGATCAATAAACGCAAGCGGTTAAGGATTCTATCCGGGCGAATATTTTAACGGAAGGAAGGGAGAAGTGCTGAGATGATGTGACCGCGTAGAAACAGTATCGTTCCGTCATTTTCTGTTCTTAATAAATTGATAAGTCAAAACGATGATGCGGATAAGGATTCATTTTTTTTTATCAGAGGTAATGATTCGTTGTCACTGGTAAGGGAAAGCCTACGCTGAAGGGACTAACGAAATTCATGGATGTAATAATGGCCCTAAGATGCTTAGATTAGTTAGTAGCATGAGAAGGATGTTCCTTCAGATAGTGGAATAAAAAAGATTGTCCTCAGGCTCTGTAAAAACAGATTACCATTTTTTTAAAACGATATACAGAGCTTTACAACATTAGAAAGTGAATTTGATTTCTTTTAGGTAAGATGCTTAGATTAGTAGCATGAAAAGGATGTTCTTAGGCTCTGTAAAGACAGATTAGCATTTTTCTTTTTGTCCGAAATGTGTACGGAACGGTAAGAAATATTACAGAGCTTTGTAACATTATAGAAAGTGGAATTGATGTCTTTTTATCTGGACTACATCAAAAGGTTCAGAACCTAATGTGCAAGCCATGAGTTTTACATATTGTTATATAAGGGCGTCCACACTCGTTGTTGTCTGCAATACTTAATAGATAAGTTGAAAAGATAGGGTAGAAGTAGCCTAGCTGTAGCACTCTGCTAAAAATAAATATGGTCCCACTTGTCGAAATTTTTTATTAACTCCATTGTGACATGGAGTTTGTCAATGCAATAGATTTGGTGTTGGGACCCACAAGTATAGTCAAGTCTATCTCTACATAACTTTAAACTTATTAATATCTTAACTGTACTGCCACAGCTAACTTCCCTCTCTCTCTTATTTTTTTATTGTTTAACTCTAATTACAGCTAGCTATACTCCATCATTGTGAAGGCCCTAAGCATTCTCTTTGAGAAAACGGAAACACAACCTCAAAAGTTCAGCCATAACCCGGCTTCAGTAGATTTGGGACCATGACTCGCTTTCCCTTCTTTACATGGCTATGAACAAAAATAGACTGCGAATAGACTTTACACAGCCTTACAGGTCAACCAGGTCCATCACGCACATAGTGCTCTATGAACTTTTGTCCTTTAACAAATGTCGACCTCCTTTTAATACATTTTGACCGATTTTTTTCCAGTCGCTGTATCCTAAGCATTGACTAGTACACCAGTACAGAGGTGCCTATCCGACAATACGTTAAACTGTGTCAGTGAAAACCTTCCTATGCACTATGCAAGTTCAACTCATTTTCCATTTTTTTTAAAAAAATATATTTTTTGATGATCCGTGGGTGCTTCTCATCTGTAATAAAGCCGATCATTTTCGTTTTGACAAATTGTGGGAGGAAGACGTTAAATCAATCAACGTCCAGAAGCGATGACAAGTATCTCACGCAAGGCAACCACTAGAAACAATTGACCAGCACAAGAACAGATTGCTACATCACGAGGTTGAAAGAGCCGATATAAAATCCAAAAAATGTCCAGGGCATGCAGAGACATCCAAATCATCCTAATAATCCACCGAACCCGAACCATAAACTAGTGGAGATGGCCAGCACTACCGGGAGCTGGAAAAGCCATGTGGGGGCAGAGCAAGAGCAACATGGTATGGCAGCGTACCACCGGTGCTTTGAGTGCAAAACTGAAAACCCAGCAGCACTTGCAACAGTAATCTAGTGTTCACGCGGCTAATCGAGTGCCGTCTTGGTGAGGGGATCACTAGCACTTTGGAGTGGACCACCCCAATTTTGTACTAGCCTTTGTGGAAGCCAGGAGTGTGGATGAATTCAAAAAAAAAAAGAGCGTGGGTGAATTTAATTTGTTCATACCACGCGGTGTGCCAGGTCCAAACGAATATCCATAGAGCTGCTAAACTTAGGGATATAAAAAGTAGGAGTAGAATAGAAGAGGATAATAGATTGACTGAAATTCCCTGTAGAAGTTTCTTTGCTTAGCTTCAGGTTTTCGGAGTATCAGGGTTGGTGTCAGGCGAGGATTCCTGCAACTAACTTGCCGAGTTGATGTGGAATTCTATTCACATGTGCAGTGGTGATGTCTGGTGGATACACCTTCCAACACGAAAAGGAAAAACACACTAACCCATTGCGACCGCGGTTGGTGAAAATGGGGAGCGACCACGGTAGTGCGGCACTATGAGCACGGACTCTCGTCCTTTCGGTATCTTTTTTGAATCTTCTTCGTGTGAATTCGCCAAGATTGATAGAAGAGTCAAATTGTCGGACTGCTTTATAGCGAAACCTCCTTTTGATGCGGTAAAAGAGTAGTACTACAGAAGTTATGGGCGGAGAAGAGATGGCAGCAAGAGATCTTTTCAGAGATCAGGACCAATGGTTTGTTCAAACAAATCCTCAAAGCAAAAGAGCTGCAGGAATAACGTTCAGAATCTTAATTTGATCAATCATGCAGAGTTGACCTCCATGTCGGGAAAATGTATTCTGCCGAATACTGATCGAGACCTGCCCTATCTGACCATTGGATTTGCGCATTAACGCAAGTTCCACGCAATGTACTTTCTTTTCTATGGTTTCTCGAATGCTCGAAATGGACTGAAAATAACTTGATCCTTCGCCTCATTGGCCGCACTGCAACACTTGAAATATCTGAGCGACTTTCAGTGCTACCCTCTTCCTTCTTTTCTGATCCCGGTTAGCTCAAACTTGAGCTAACATGGGTAGTAAGAAAACAGCAAAAGCTCAGAGGTAGAGAAGAAAAAAGCTACTACTAGTATTTGCTCTGTTTTCTCTTTTCATATTTGGAGAGCCGCTATGGTTTTCATCTTTGTTGAGAGGAGTACGAAAAGGTCGCCCAATCGATTGGATCGCACAGCACAATATTGTCGCTAATTTCTACAAGCAACGTCATAAGAAATCAAGTACAGACAGCGACAGGACACAAGGAATTGGAAGTGTTGATAAAGACAGAGACGCCCAGCTTTTGATTTTTGCAAGAACCAAGATGAGTCTTTTCTGAATTAGTAACATTGAACCAGTCACTGTTAGATTACCTCCTTCGTATCTACACAATCAATTAACCGTGGACAAGACGCAGTGAAAAATTTGTCAAAAAAATCAGAGTTGCCGAGTGGTAACGGAGAATTGGCCGGCTTGCATCTCCAAATTAACCGAGAACAGAGGAAGAGTTACCGAGCATCAGTCAGCGGCGGCGGCATTGCTGGCGGCGTCAGTGTGCTGCTGCTGCTGCGCCGGTCGCCGCGACGACCTCGGGAACGGGCGCACCCTCGGCGACGGCGAGTTCTCCAGCACTGGCGGCGGGTGCGGCAGGTCCATCTCGCCGTCGAGCATCTTGACAATGTCGGCGCTGTCGGGCCTGAGCTCCGGCTGGCGCTGCAGGCAGAGCAGCGCGAGGTGCACGCACACGGCGGCCTGGTCCCGGTCGTAGCCGTCGCCGTCGACGAGCCTCTCGTCGACGATGTCGAGCACGTTGCCGGCCTTGGCGAGCTGGCGGCACCAGCCGACGAGGTTGGCGCGCTCCAGCTTCATCGGCGAGGAGAGGATGTGCAGCGGGCGGCGGCCGGAGAGGATGACGAGGACGAGCACGCCGAAGCTGTAGATGTCGGACTTCTCGAGCAGGTCGTGGTCGCCGCCGGCGCCGCCGCACTCCGGCGCGACGTAGCAGACCGTGCCGCGCATGCTCGTGGTGCTGCTGAGCTCGCGGATGAGCAGGTCGGCGTTGTTGGCGTCGCTGCCGGCGCCGGCGGACCGGCCGCGCTGCCGCCGGCTCCGCTTGCGGCCGCGGCGGAAGCTGCTCAGGTCGACGCCGCCGTCGTTGTTGTTGAGGCTGATGGAGCGCAGCCACGGCGGCTTGGTGGCGCGGAGGTGGTGGTGGCGCTTGTCAAAGCTGCCGCCTTTCTTGCTCATCTCCTCGAAGAACTCCTCCTTCCACCACTCCCGCATCTGGGCCACCTCCTTCTTGTCACTATTGCCTTTCTGCTCCGGCGAGGGCGACACGGCATGCTCGTCCTTGCTCTGATCGTTGACGGTGTCGTCGGCCCAATCCGGGTTCCTCTCCGGGCACCCGATCTGGCTCCCGATCCACTCGGCCACGTAATCCTTGGAATCCAGCTCGCCGCTGCCGTCCTGCTTCCACCACCACTCCTTCCCCCACGACGAACACTCCTCCTTGTTAGCCGCCGCCGACGCGGCGGTGGTGGCGGTGGAGAGCTGGTCCAATCCGCCGAGCTCCTGGCTCATGAAGTCATTGTCACCGCCTCCGGCCATGGGCAGCACGTCGGGCGTCTTGAACCTGGCGAGGCCGAAGTCGGCGAGCTTGGCGCGGAAGTCGGCGTCGAGGAGCACGTTGCTGGGCTTGAGGTCGCCGTGCACCACCGGCGGCGCGCACTCGCCGTGGAGGAACGCCAGCGCGCGCGCCACGTCGCGGATCACGCCCACACGCCGCCGCCAGTCCAGGACGAGCTCGCCGAACAGCGCGGCCTGGAGGGAGCCCTGCGCCATGTACTCGAACACCAGCGACAGCGACGACTGCTCGCCGCCGTCGCCGGAGGACGAGGAGTAGCCGAGGAGGGAGACGACGCGGGGCGAGTCCGGCAGCGAGGCCAGGAGGTGGAGCTCGTGCGGCGAGGCGCGCGTCTTCACGGCGGCGAGCGACGGGGAGGAGGAGTTACCCGGAGGGAAGGTGGCGAGGTAGACGGGGAGGCGGCGCCGCGCCCGAGGAGGCGGGACGGGTGGAAGCCGGCGGTGGCGCGGCGGAGGGCGCGACGGGAGTAGCGGCGGAGCGGGCGGGCCGGGGCCGGCGGCGGGGAGAAGGGGAGCGTCGGGCGCCGGCGCCAGTACCGGCGGCGGAGGAAGAGGAGGACGGCCACGACGAGGAGGAGAACGCAGGTTGCTGCCGCGGCGGAGCCGATGGTGGCGGCGAGGAGGACGCCGCGGCGGTGGGGGTGGTGGTTGTTGTTCTCATCGGCGGCGACCGGGAGGGGAGGTGGAGGCGGCGGGAGTTGCTGGAGAAGAAGGCGGGAAGGCATGGCAGAGGAGACCCGGGCAGTCGGCCACGACGTGCTGTCGTGCGCCAACAAGTAATGCGCTTTGTACACACTGGATATATATATATTCTCTAATCCATAGTTATAACCGAGTCTCAAAACAAAATAATCCACCACCGCCCCATATTTTTCCACAGTCCAAGGTCAATGGTCGTCTCCATAAACTAACATTTCTCCCCAGGATTTGTACTAGCCCGTAGAGACACATCTAGACCCCTTGCTTTTTTAATTATGACAACTAGTCCCTCAGCACGGGCTAATCTTTTTTTCGCAATGTATTTTGTTTCATTTAAATTCAGGTAAGCTTATGGTCTTTTAAGCTCTTTTAGGCTTCAACTTTTCGTATAGCTTATAGATTCAGAACTAACTATATCTTTCAATGCAAGAAATCTATGAAATAAAAGCCTTAAAATAAGCTTGATATTTACCCAAAGAAGATTAAATAAGAAATCACTGATTTTTTTTTCAAAAAAAATGCTGGAAAATGCACATGCTAACACATGAAAATTGCATGGTACACCTTTGACGAATATATATATTGTTAATCATCTGGATTGAACATAAAGATTCAGTTGTTCAACGAATTTACTTACTATATGTAAATTGTTAGAGTAATTGAAATGAGCCTGGTTCGTTAAACAGCATCATTGCCATACATTATTATGATACTGTTGAATTATTCTTCTCTGGTGAGTCAAGCGGCTAGAGAGGAAAATAACTCTCTGAGCCCACTTAGCTATACGAACAAATATAGAGAATTTTTAAAACACTAATGTTCTCAATTATTTTACTGCTCCAGTTTTCATTTATAGAGAATTTTGATCTAGTATTATAATCAATGGAGAACCAACAAAATAATGCAAGCAGACGTCAGTAATTTGTGGAAATTTATTTATTTATTCATAAGAAAGAATCCAACTAAATTGTCAAGGTGAATATATTTTTATTTGTACTTAAAAATTAGTAATTGAATAGGTATAATCTGTCTGATCTGGAAAAAAATTGAAGCATCACATTATAACCACTTGTATACTCGAAAGAATTAGTACTTACTTTATAATTGCTACCATTGTAATCCATTTTTTTGTAATCTATCAAATTTATTCTTAAATCTCTTAGCGAAATTATTTGGCAATCCAATGTAAAATCATTCATATATTTGTTTTATTTTACCTTGAGACATGCCATTTTGAGTAAACGTCGATATAAGCGCATTCTCAATAGCATCACATCTTGATAGGTAACCATGCATGAGATTTTTCATCTCGTGCAGATTATTTTTAAATTCTTTTGAGAGAATCCTTCTCCTCATTTGAGAGTGTCAGCTTCTCGCAGGCAAGACTTTACATTTTCCAGTTCACACTTTATATTTATTATAACAACAGTAAGTTTGAGCAAATCACTTTGCATAATGAGAAGAAATATTTCTCAGTGCTAATCCTTAGTATCAACTTGCAAAGTTAGTGCCATGCTACTGTGTAGCTTCCTCTTATGTTGCATGTAATGCAAGAAGTTAACACCGCCTTTGCATACCCTGGAGCCCAAACACTGCCATTAGCAATGCTAGCTGTCGTCAAAGAGCATGTTGATTTGTTTTGATTTAAAACATTTTGAATCTGGCATGCTACGTGGAGAAGCTAAGCAATAGTCAAGCCTTTCCAAATGCAGTGTTGATGACAACACTGGGTTTCAATATCGGTCTCAATTCTTGGACAGATGGTTCCATCTTGATAGACATTAGGCTAGGCAACAAAGGTACGCAACACCCTCGTATAGTATGGCTAATGAAGAAGTAGGCTAGGCGACATTAGGCTAGTATTTGAAGTTTACTCGTGCAACACTCCAACTCTATATAACACTGCCATGTAGACTTAGGCCCCGTTCGTTTCCACCCTCTAAAATTTAGATACTGTCACATCAAAGAGAATCTTACTATTTAGTAGTAATTTTATTAATTTAATAACAAAACCTATGTCGCGACTCCCCTCTAATTTGCGAGATGAATCTAATGATCCTAATTAATCTATGTTTTGCTACAGTGATGCTACAGTAAACATCTTCTAATAACACTATAATTATCCTCGTTGGATTCGTCTCGTGAATTAGATAGGGAGTCTGCAATTAGTTTCGAGATTAGACTTTATTTAAGTACTCCAAAATGATAAAATTCTCTTTGATTTGACTCCTAAAAATTAGATAGGGGAAACGAACAGGCCCGTTTGTAGGCTCCAAAGGTGTGGCCGAACCGCGAGGCCCGAGAGGGGAATAAAGGGCGTGGCCGACAAGAACATCCCGTGAACCGCCCATTCCGATTGGTCTCTCCGCTATTCCTACAAGCTGCCTGCAGCGCCGTGACGGAGCTGGAGCCCCTCGTCCCCGCCTCGGCTGCAGCGCGCACGGTCCACACGATCCCTTCTGACCTTCGGACCACCTCATCGCCCACATCCCTCATGTTAGTATTATCCTCGCGCATGGCTCAAGGAGTCATTCCTTCGTGCACCGATTTTAATTGTGTTTGTTTCACTCGATCGACTTGGATTGGTTTGAACGGGGATGTCCAATTCAACGTTTGTTTGAACGTCAGTCTGAATATGTGATGAGCATATTCGAAAAATTTGGTCGGATAAGACTAGCCAACCTATCTAAGCATGATCATTAGTAAATAATTAAAGATAACTAGCATTTTGTGATATGAATTAGTATTTTTAAGATTAGGATAAAAAATATAATATATTAATTAATATACAGAAATCATGTGGATTAGAATAAAATTATTAATAATTAGCATGTTTTAGTATTAATTATGAATTGTTATAACAAGATTACTGTTTATAAAAATAAATTAAAATAATTAGTGTATGATTAACTACTATTATTTGTATATAAGATTTAATTACTCTCATTCAATATTTTATTGACTCTCGAATCTTACAAACGATAGATGATCCTATGCGGTCAAAATGGGTGTATGATCCAGTATTGAAAAATATGGATTGGATGATCCCATCCAACCTTAATGTTCAAACAAACGCACCAAAATTATGTGCTTATTTTGATTTGTTCCCACATGCCTTGACTTGGTTTGAGAACTTTGCAGAAATTACTGCTAGTTTGGTTTGGGGTAAAAATAATGCAAGTCGAAAGATGCATATGGTTAAAAAGTTCAACGCATACACACTCGATCGTTCGACGCACCTGGGAGTACAACATTCCCTTGGACTTGATCATGTACGTATAAATAAACAAAGGCCTGTTCGTTTCCTGCCTCTAAAATTTAGCGACTGTCACATCAAAGAGAATCTTATTATTTATGAATATTTCGATCAATTTAATGACAAAACCCTTTTACAGATTGGTACTAATTTTCGAGATGAATCTGATGATCTTAATTAATCTATGTTTTGTTAAAGTGATGCTACAAGAATCGTCTTCTAATCATGACTTAATTAACCTTATTAGATTCGTCTCATAAATTAGTTTAGGGGCCTGTAATTTATTTTATAATTAAACTTTATTTACTACTCCTAAATAAGTAAAATTCTTTTTGATGTGACAGCTCTAAAGTTTAGACCCAGGAAACGAACACACCCAAAGTACCTTTAGAAGAAAATAGTGTGAGGAAATCATACAGTGCATGTGTGATGTTGCCACTCTGCATTTGGTCCTCACAAGTCGGCAGGATGATCGTGTGCACATTGACCACCTCTATTCTAGAGGACTTTCTGACCCATCAATTTATATTTGCTTTTCATGGATTGTCCTTGTAATACGGAAATAAAGTAGTGGAAAAATTCTTAGAAATCAAATTGGGTTTCTGTATACAACATCTACACAATTTTTGTGACACTCGTCAGCATAAATTTGTGCTAGCTGATGTCAAGAACATAGAAAATAACAAGACAGTACGTCCCAGCGCCTTAATCATACGCCATTTCGTAGAGGAAGGAAAGGCCACACAGTCAATGGCAAAATTACACAGAAGCAGCCCCGATATAAGACAGAAGAATGTTAATTGCGTTTTGGAGGCTGATGTAAAAGTTGACGCATATATAAGTCGGAGGCATGTCAGACGGTGAACGATGACAATGAAGCTTCGTTATTAATTTACAATTGTTTCTTTCATTTGCAAAAATGCAAATTCACCTTTGCCTCACCTGGACCGATAACTCTGATTTTCGCGGTTTTCAAGCGGTTTTCAATGGTTTATGAACCT